>AYEL01091668.1:0-19632 GCA_000484575.1 Olivierus martensii | reverse complement strand
TTTAATTAAATGAAACAATGTCATTCTAGTCTATACATGTTTTCTCACATGTTACCATAAACCCTCCATAAACCGCCACCCTCCTTTACCGCCAGGGAGGTCCTTCAAACCGATGGTGGCGGCTTAAAGAGGTTTGACTGTATATTTATATTAGCATATTAGAATTTAAAAAAATAAATCTATAAATATCATCCTCATAATTACCAATATTCAGAATTTCAAAAATGATATTACGTGCTGTTTACTCAATTCATAACTAGAAAGTCTGCCTGGTTTGAAATAGTAAGCAGCGATTAATCTTTTCACTTCAGAGTGCTGTAATCGACCCATCTCATTCGTATACCTCACCCCAATTCTTTGTCAGAACGGACATGTCCATTTTTAGTTACCACTTCTTAGTCAGAACGGACACGTCCATTTTTAGCTTCCATTATGCAGAGTCCGAACTGACAAACTTTATAACCGATCAACTTCCGATAAGCTCAGCCCCTGCGAAGCGGGTGACAAACTTTATGGAACGAACTGTACATGTGCTTTATGTGCTTATTAACTTAGTTTTAATTAAAATGATGGACCCAGACTCATACCCTTTTTAAAAAACTGGAGATATGGAACTTTGAATTGAATTGGATCCTCTAAGATGATAAGTGAGTTCTTTACCATGAGTCATCCAGTCAACTTATGTGTTCATTCTTTAATATAATTATTTTTAAAATTATATCTTTGTGATACACTAACATTGTATAGAATATGTTCCAACCTGCATAGGATTTCAACTGACAATCCATTTATGTAGGTTGGGGATTTTCTTTTTGCTAATAATTAGTTCTATTGTCATTTATACCATAACCATACTATAGATAATTGATTGGAGTTTCTTTCATTTATTACATATTTTTTTCTTTAGATATACATTCAATTTTAAGCAATTCTTCTATAGGAATTGTTTAATACTAATATACACTCATCTGACCTTTCTAAATGTGTTCACTGCAGAGATAAATGCTATCTATCTGGCAATAAAACACATGAGGACAAAGGACCATTGTCATAGCATTATCTGTTCTAACTCACTGAGTGCACTGCAAGTACTTACATCATAAAAATCCCCCCACCCACTTGTACCCAATGTTTGATAGATTAATCTGCCATATTTAATCCCTTGAATCTTTAATGGAAATTTTAATGATCTAATCCCTTGTAATCTTTAATGGAATTTTAATGAATTGAACCAAATTATATCCCTTGAAACTTTAACAGTAATTTTAATGATTTGAACGAATTTAGACTAATTTTAGCGCCATCTCATAATTAGAATATTTATTATTTTATTAAATCAATTATTAAATTTGATAGCTTCTGTCTTGTTTTTCCTCATGGAGATTTAATGTCTGGTTTTGTTGGGTCCCAGGACATGTTGGTATTAAGGGGAATAAACTGGCTGATACCACTGCCAAGTTGGATATCCTGAACAATTCACACTGTTGTTTAATCTCTTTCAACAATTTGAATTCTATTATTAAACAGAAGCTATTACTCTTATGGTAGCATATGTGGAGTGAACAAGTTAACTCCAATCTAATAATTCAATCCTTCAAACTGCTAATCAATATGATAATAACTTAAGCACAAGCACTTCTGCAGTTATATTCCGTTTATTATTTTATTAAAACTAAAAACTTAAAAACGTTTTCGGTATCTCTGATACCATCATCAGTTAACAAGGTTAATGGAACTACATGTAGTTCCATTAACCTTGTTAACTGATGATGGTATCAGAGATACCGAAAACGTTTTTAAGTTTTTAGTTTTAATAAAATAATAAACGGAATAGAACAAGTTAATTATAACCCAAACTGCCAAATTAATCCTTTGAATAATTTTAAATAAAATTTTAATAATTGGAAATAATTTTCATTAAAATTAACACCGTCTCATAATAAATTTACAAATGATTAAATCAAATATGGTCCATCTATGAATTAACTCAGTGGTGCACAACCTTTTTGAAAGCAGTGCCATTATAAAGACTAAAAATGCTGTATGTTCCACTTTCTTTTAAAGGTGATTTACACAAAAACGTCACAAATAGGTTACTTATTTTATTTATTAATCAGAAGCAAAAGATCACATTCATTTCAAAATCAATTAGAAATTATACAATTAATGCAATTTTTGTATTTGCATATTGCACACAAGGTTATCTATATTTGGATTCAATTTAGTACCACAAAGTAATATCAGATCTTTCAGAGGAAGGTCAGTTAAATTTAATCGATATTTAGTTTTGATTATAGCTGAAAAATATTGCTCACAAACATACGTTAATGTAAATCTACAAGAATATCTTAATGCCAAATCATATAAATGTGGAAAGTCATTCATTGGAACAAATTTCCAAAATTCTGTATAATCTGGATTAGGTATATTTGAAATGATTTCTCTATATTTGCTTTGATTGTAAAATGATTCTGCAAATCTATAATTTTGGTCTGAAATTTGGGAAAATAGTAATTAATATCCTCAGTAGAAATTAAAAAAGAGTTTGTATATATTTCCACAGTTTTCTTGTCTCTATGAAAATCAGCATATCTAGTATAAATGACTTCTTTGCTAAACAGTTATGAAGTGTTCAAATCTGTCATAGTTAGGACAGTTATCAACTTGTTTTATTAGTTCTTACATTCCTCAGAAGTAGTTAAATCTTCTATGATTAAAATCATTACAACAAAACCTCAAGTTTGGCTATAAATGAAGAGACAAGTCCATATAGCAATGGAAAATTCATGTTTTTACCTTGTAAGCACACATTTAAATTATTCAAATGTCCCATTGTATCCATGAGAAAGGCCAAATCCCATAACCATGCTTCATTCTTAAGAAGGAAACATTCTTTGGGCAGTTGATTATTTTCTTCCAAATATTGTAAAATGCACTTCTGCAATTTCCAAAATCTTTCCAGAGCATTTCCTTTTGAAGCCAATGCACATAACAATGAAACAATAATTTGCCATTTTCAGGGATTTCATCTGGTTTATTTCCAGATGAAGTCACTGAAGATGGCAAATTATTAAATTAATTACGAAATTTTTGGTGATTGAGAACAGTGATGCACAATCTTTTTTCACTTGCGATCCCCATATTCAAAGTGAAGTTTTACATGACCCATTATTTGTTGTTATCATCCTATTATAAGCATAAAAGGATAGTAGTAATAAAACTTATGTATATTATCAACTATAAGCACTAATTACTGAAATATACTATAAAGATATGAATTTGTATGTAGTAAAACAACTTTTATTACTACTAAGAATTCAATCTAAACTGCTCTCATAGGCATTTACTTATGTAAGGGTTCAACTATAAGAACTAATAAGCAGTCCAAAAATAAAATTCTGAATAAACTTTATTACTTTGAGGAACGTTTTCGGCTTGAAATTGCCCTCTTCAACTCCGACAATTATATAGTCTTTAGAAACAACCAACTTCTATAAAGCAGTTGGTGTTCTAGAACATAGAACAAAATTCAAAATTTAAAACAAATTTGCTTTCAAATATATTAAAATAAATTAAATTAAATCTAAAAAATATAACAAATTATGAACATTTTCTTTATTCCATAACAATAAGTTATGTTACACAAATTAGTATTTAAGACCAATGTCACGTTTTTGCCGATGTTACCCATTGCCGTTCTGCTGCACTCTTTCGTTCAATGCAAATTTCCAGGCTTGTGAAAGATTGATAGATTGTCTTTCATTTATTGTTCTTCCTTTTCACTTCCTGCAAAAATCTGTAATTCTTCTGCAACTGATAATTCTTTCATGTTGTGTATCTGCTTAACTACTTTTTTCTCCATTCTACCTTAATGTCAAACTCATAGGCCCTTCTGGCCAATGCTGTCGTTAATACACTTTTTTTTATATCTTTTTCATTCTCTTTTAACCTTTCTCTTAGGTTTCTCGCTGTGGCCTCGATGTATACTTCATTTTGTTGTTTATCATTGTTTATTAAAGGTATCTCGTATACCTCTGTCTGCTCTTCACGGCCGTACACGTCTTTCACGTTTTTTAGCATACTGGAGATCGTGTTTGGCCTCTTATAAGCTGGTTTCCTTTCATTTGATTTTAGTATCTTTTGCACTGTCTTGTATCTTCTTAAGGCATCAGGTATTACTTCCTACTCCTTGTTTACTAGACTATTGTTATCTTGCCGGCTGTGGCTTGGTTGCTCTTGATTGGCATTGTTTCTACTTTCCCGTCTTTTCAGTGTCTCATTATATATTTTGTTTACAAATTTTTTACTATAGTCATGCTTTTTAGCTATCTCTATAATTAATTTCATTTCTTCTTTTAATAATGTGTTCATACTATAATATGTTAAAGCCCTATCCACGTATGACGTAACACATTGTAGTACGAACACGTTATTAAAAGAAGAAATGAAATTAATTATAGAGATAGCTGAAAAGCATGGCTATAGTAAAAAATTTGTAAACAAAATTTATAATGAGACACTGAAAAGACAGGAAAGTAGAAACAATGCCAATCAAGAGCAACCAAGCTACAGCCGGCAAGATAACAATAGTCTAGTAAACAAGGAGTAGGAAGTAATACCTGATGCCTTAAGAAGATATAAGACAGTGCAAAAGATACTAAAATCAAATGAAAGGAAATCAGCATAGCCTCGTTCTAGGGACATGAGATAAGTATCGCATTTCTGGTGACGCGTGTTTAATTTGGATACGCGTTTTTAAACTGGCATATCTTAATTTCGGTGTGTCCTATCTACCTCCAACAAAATTCTTTTAATTCCTACAAATCTTGTCTCTTAAACAATGTGAAAACTGTCTCGCTATATTTATTCTTTAATTTTTTGTTTTTAATTATGTAATTTGATATCACACATATGCAAATTTGACAACAATTTTTAAAAACTATCATTCAAACAATTTATCGCTTAATAGACTCGCACTGACTATATTATTTACTTAACAACACTCCTACTGCAATAAAAATCGCAGTGCCGAGTGTCTGAGGAGGAGGGGGAGCAGGGTCAAAATTCTTTTAAATTATATATTAAAATTATAATTTAATCATTTTAAATTTAGAACAACAATTAAAACCATACCAGTTTTGAAAATTACACAAATATTAAATACAAACACTGTGAAATTACGATAGGTATTGAGTTGATTGATCGACAAAACAATATTATTTGAGTTTGAATGTATTTTGCAACCGATTTCTTACACTATGACTTATTTTGGTAAATAGTTAATAAAATCTATTTTTGTAAAAAATATGAAATTATAATGATATCTACAGTTTACCATATGAATTATTATTTATTACTTTTCTAGAAATTACATAAATTATATCGGTAAGATATGGAACAGATTTGATATTTTTTATATTCATTTTATTTGTCGATAAAATTTTTGGCATTATGGCTATTAGTTACGAGGGCCGCATTAAGTAGTTCGGAGGACTGCATGCGGCCCGCAGGCCGCGGTTTGCCCACCCCTGGTCTAAATCCATATAATACAGAAATTTACAAGGAATTTGAAGTTTAATAAATGCAAAACACATCAGAACAAACCAAAATTTGGGAGATATTGAAAAAAATCATAGTGATTTATTTATATCGAATCCTTTTCTAAACATCTTAAAGGAAATCGGATTGTTATTATGATTTAGAAATTTATACGAAATTGATAAATTTCGTATATAAATTAAGCCTAATTTTCATATCATTTAATAAAAAAATTTATAAATCATAAACTATCCATTCCTAACTTAAAATATCATATGTTCTACATAAAATCATCATAATGTTTACAAAAAACTAAAAAAAATGTCATTAAAAATAATAGTTTGAAAGATATAGCTCCCTAAACAAAGCATATAGCAGGAGCATGTGTTTGTTGACAATTAGAATGTCCTCCATAACACGGCAATGCCTGAATTCCCCCTCCTCCTCAGACACTCGGCACTGCGATTTTTATTGCAGTAGGAGTGTTGTTAAGTAAATAATATAGTCAGTGCGAGTCTATTAAGCGATAAATTGTTTGAATGATAGTTTTTAAAAATTGTTGTCAAATTTGCATATGTGCGATATCAAATTACATAATTAAAAACAAAAAATTAAAGAATAAATATAGCGGGACAGTTTTCAATAAAATATTTCTGCATTTAACAGTTTGTCTATATAGTATTTATTTGTAAAGATAAATAATGGTAATATAAATAAAACAAGCTATGTGAAACCAAAATTTTAATTTTATTGGATGCTTTTGAAGAATTAATCTCCATCATCAGAACATGAAAGAATAAAGAATAAAAATAAAATGTTATTTTTGTACACTTAAAATAAAATTTTAAGTGTACAAAAAAATTAATATAATATATATTACATTAATTAATAAAATTATTGAATAATTTTATATATAGTTTATTATGTTTTTATATTATTAAAATTTATTAATAATCTTTTTTATCAGTCAAAAACTTTATTCACAAACATTTTCAACGTACTTGGCACCTTCCTCAGCTGCGTTGAAAACATTTCTGAATAAAGTTTTTGACTGCTAAAGGGCTTTGACTTTTGTTTTTGTTTTGTGCAGTCTTGGTGAACTTTTATTTTCTTAAATTTTTAAGATAATATAAGTTCACCAAGACTCTCTTAATTTTTCCCAAGCTATAAGTAGAGAATTATAGTTCTGGTTATTGACATTATTATGTATATAGCTCTCAAATGTGCTATTTTTCAATGATGATATATTTATTGAGTGCTGAATTTATGATTTTAGTGTTATTCCAGTTGATTGTAATATTTTCTTCATTAGTTTTATTGCAGAGAATGATGTGTGTGTTATATTTAATATCTTGCTTGTGTTGCGTAATTTGCTCTTTAAGTTAGTGTCTTATGATCCCAATGTAAGATCTCAATGAATTATCATAAGAATTGGTAATTGATATTTTATAAGTGCTAGATTTTTCAATTAATGATGTAGATTTTATATCATTGTGAATAATAATAATAATAATAACAACAACAATGGCATTTCAAGATTATAGAATAATCACATTTGTATATATCTTGCAACTTTTTCTTGTGGTTGTGTTTCAGAAAATATATCTTGTTGATACAATGATTTGTAACTTTGGTGTTGTAATTAAGTAAACACTATCTGCTTAATCCTCTTCTTATATGTATAGATTATTAAAAAAGCAGATTATTATGCCACAAGAATTTATAGAAAACTGTCTTGTATTTCTACTCATTGCACATCAATGCTTTGTCTTTAAATGATGATTCTTTTGAAAATAACAGCATAAGGACATTGGTATGCAAGCTTATCAATTAAGATCAAGCTTAGTCATGTTCATATTATTCAGATTTAGAAGAACTGAAAAATATATGAACATGTTTCAACAGTATGGCTATACTCTGTATACTATTTCACTGCATAAGTTTCAAAATTAAACAATAACTACTTAGCACACACTGCAGTTTTAAAATATAACACTCTTTTATTCTTTTTACGTACAACACGAACGTTTTCGGCGTACTAACGCCATCCTCAGGTGTTTCACCATACAATAAAACAGATTAGAATAATACGAAAAAATATTATTCGTAATAATACGAAATACGTAGAATAATACGAAAAAATTTTTCGTATTATTCTAATCTGTTTTATTGTATGGTGAAACACCTGAGGATGGCGTTAGTACGCCGAAAACGTTCGTGTTGTACGTAAAAAGAATAAAAGAGTGTTATATTTTAAAACTGCAGTGTGTGCTAAGTAGTTATTTGGTTTAAGTATGGCTATAGCATTAAAAGGATAATTATTATTATCAATAAGGTTTAAAAGAAATATTTTATTAAGAGAGAATATAACCAGCAACACCAAAATTACAGATTGTCATATCAAGAAGATAATCTTTTTGAAACACAACACATTAATATCTACAAGTAAAAGCTGTAAGACATACAAAAATATGATTATTCCTAAATCTCAAAATACCACTGTTTTTATTATTATTTGCAATGATAAAGAATCTATGGCATTATATGAAAAAATCTGATATTTATAAAATACATTTAACAGACTCTTATTATATTTCAAGATCATGCATTAGGATCACAAGAAGACAGAATTATGCAATATAAATAAGATATTAAATATTATAGGCATATCACAATACTCTGCAATAAAGCTTATGAAGAAAATATTACAGTTGACTGGAATAATACTAAAATTATAGATTCAACATTCAATAAAGATTTCATCATTGAAAAAATGGCACATCTGAGAGCCTATACAGATTGAGTATCCCTCAGTCTGAGAGTGTAATAGATTTTAAAGTTTTCTGAATTTTCAAATACATGATATAGTGGAGCTGAAAAAAATAGAAAAAATTCAAACTTACAGGAAAATTCCTTTTTATTTAACATAAAAAATCAAGAATATAAATGCAATGAACAATGTATTTACCATTTTTGATAGAATTATCACTTTCAAACCTTTTTCCAATTTCAATGATATATAAACAAACAATATATGATAGAAAATAAGTAGTCACAGACATCTCAAACTGACAATGGTTTATGGAATCATGACAGTGTTTATTGTTTCTGTTATAAAAGATGACCATCAAATATTATCATCATATTAATGTGTCATTTAATAGTATGCATGCACTATTAGGTCATCTTCCATGGCACAATCAGAGTCCTATTCCAAAGGATTCTTTGGTATGAAAGTGAAGATACAGATTTTGAATTATTTCAGAATTTTAGATTAGAGATATTCAACCTGTACATAATGGCACCATCAGTAGCCGGGATTATGATTCTCTCCTTACAGCTTTGGAACAGTTATTAGAGGATAGAAAAGACTTTATTGATAATTTTAATTATATATTTACATTATTTTGTGCATTTAAAATTCAAATTTTGTTCTTTATTTTTCTTGTGTGTTCTGAAGATGAAGGTTAATTCTCCAAAAACACTCAATAAAATTAAAAATTTGATTCCTCATAGCATGTTTTATTTATTTTAATCATTATAAGCTATTATGCTTTTATTGAAGATTCTTAATTACTATATTTATTCTAAATTCAAAATTTTGTAACATTTAAGCACTTTATGCAGTTGGTTATTAAAAATTATTTGGAGTACGTTTGGTTAGTTTATATTTAGTTTAAAAACATTTTAATTTTTAAATGTTTTTGATAATAATTCTTGTATTTTTCATTGAAGATGGTTAATAAACTAACTGAAAGTACTCCAAAATAAAAGAATTTTTAATAACCAACTGCATAAAATGCTTAAATGTTACAATATTTTTATTGAAGATAATGGTAATATAAAAATATTATTTTCAATAAAAACATAATGGACCTACAGTTTGCACATTTTTAAATTGTCAATAAATAGTGATTAAATTTATTTTTATCTTGAATAGTTTTTCATTTGTCATTTATTAAATAAAATAAATCAGTGATTTTGTGATTATTGACATGCTTATTGCAATTGTTCTTAATTTTTTTTTTGAATGATATATGAATATACATAAAATTATGATTAGAAAATATGTCTATCAAAAATAATTGATTAAATAAAAATACCTACTTACTAATGCAATTGATATGACTTAAGTTATTGATGGTTTTAAACAATGTTAATGTTATGTATATTATCATTTACTAAGAAATTGTAATTACCGATATTAAATTAAATTTTCAATTTCAGTATATAGATAGTTCTTGGTTCCTAGTTTCTACTTTGAGTTCCTAGTTTTTAGAGTTTTTTTAAGTATGAAATATAAAAAAAATCAGAAATATGAAGATTAATTACAATAAATAAATGCTAAATATTCATAAAAAGTGTTTCAAACCATTTATGTACAGTCAAATCTCAGTTCTTAAACTTAATTTATTCCTGAAAGTTCATTCATAATTCCTGAAAATCTATTTTCCCCATAAGAATTAATGTAAAATGGATTAATCTGTTCCTGGACCCCCAGATGATTGCTTATTTAAACTTTAGCAGTTTTGACTACTTAATAATATTTCTGATGAATTCAATTACAAATATCATTTTTAAGTCATGATTCAATCAATATAGTCTCTGATTGGTCAATGTAATTCAAGGCATATATAAGTTCATGTGTAATGGACTAATATGCCAGCAGTATTCTGTTTT
Source organism: Olivierus martensii (assembly GCA_000484575.1). Classification (NCBI taxonomy): domain Eukaryota; kingdom Metazoa; phylum Arthropoda; class Arachnida; order Scorpiones; family Buthidae; genus Olivierus; species Olivierus martensii. Next base: position 9,414 of record AYEL01091668.1, on the reverse strand, counting down.
ATCTAGTTTTTCTTTTGTTTTGTGTTTCTTAAATTTAATATGATGCTATATTATTTTATAATGAATAATGATAACAGACTCAATAAATATAAGATATTTTTGACTTAAAACTGATTTGAACCATACATCATTATAAGTCTATCTGTACTTTTTTAATTATGTGGTAATATATATATATATATATTTGATGATTTAAAAATTTATTGTAGTAAAAACAAATTTCAGGAAATGCTAAAAATCACGTGTAATAAATATTAAATTAATGTAGAAATTTCAACGATTGTTTGCTATATAATTATTTTATTATTATTACTATTATTATATATTATATATATTTTATTATATTACAGCTGTCAAAAACTTTTTAGATCACTTAAAGATGATTATAAATCACGTGCACCCTATATAGCTTATTTAGTTCATTGTCGACAGGGTCTACTTTCTACTCTTGCACATTTAGAAACTTTAATGGATCGTGTAAAAAGGTAATAATAAAATTTTATAATTAATTTTAATTACAGTTATTTATGTTTGAATTTCAAGAAATTTTATAAATTATTTATAATACAGTGGGATAATTGGTTAACGAACATAATCCATTCCAAGACAATGTTCGTTATCTGAATTGTTCATTAACCGATCATTGTCCGTTCCAAGACAATGTTCGTTATCCGAATTGTTCGTTAACTGATCACCATCGTGAATACTAGTACAGTGGGTGATCGGTTAACGAACATAATCCGTTCCTAGACAATATTCGTTATCCGAATTGTTCGTTAACCGATCATCAATTTACCATAGGTTTTAATGGGAATTTGATTAATTCGTTCTGGAGACCAAAAAACATAGTAAGAAATTATATAATTTTTTATTTATGTTTATTTATAAGTAATAACAATAACATATGTATATAATTTCTTACTATGTTTATTTATATGTAATTACTATAATATATACAACACATTAGGTCTTGCATTTTCATCTATTATATTTATTTTCCGATAAAGAATCTGTCGATTGTTTTTCTCTCTCCTTCAGGATTTTTCAGAAATGATTAATAGCATCGTCGTGGTAGAGATCTCCAAGCCTGTTGACCTCAACCTGGTATGGGTGCCATTCTAACACCAAAAAATTGTAAAATCTCTCTCTAACGCTCTTTAATAAATCTTTGATTTGTTTTACGTTGTCTCCAAGTTCATTTTAATCAGGAAAACTACTTTTCTTCCATCCTTACCCATAAGTCTATGAGCGTGCAATGCCTAAGCCTGTCATTCCATTAGGTTAGTTAAGCTGAACTATTCTCATGGAATATTTTTGTCTGGCAGCGGCCACTTATAGAGCCGCCATCATCACAGGCTGACCAACACCCATGATGGGGTCAACCGGAAGATTGAAGGATGGGTTTCAATGGTCCGGACCCAGCTTCCTCCTAAAAATTGGAGGAGTTGGATCCCTGCAGGTCCCACAGTTTGTTCTGTGAAGTATTCGTTATCTGAATATAAAAATCTTTCAAGAAAGTGTTTGTTATCCGAACTGTTTGTTAACCGATCAGCCACTGTAATAATAATAATAATAATAATAATAATAATAATAATAATAATAAAACAATTAGTGTGCCAACTTGGCTTTCAACTTTCAATAGCATAAAAATTCTGTAATATTAATAATTATAATAGCATTAATAGTTGAAATCAAAGATTTGAAATTGGTTTCATAATATTTAAAAATTAATTATGATGGTTAATGCTATCTGTTTTTTATTTTTTCACAGAAAACCTAAAGTTTCAGCATGTTAAAAAAAGTAACATATAAGTACAGTCAATAGGATACAATTATTTAATTAACACGGTTATATACATAAATAAAAGCACTTTCAGCTTAATAATGCCATCTTAAGTTCACAAACAAAAAACAAGCCAGAGTTTCTTTGAACAGAATTCAAAGTTTCAATATACAAAAGCTCTTCTAGAAAAATGTGCTTAGTTACATTAGAGAAACGGAAGGCATTAAAACTAAAAATTATGATTTAAAAATTATTTACAAAATATTACATTTATATCACAAGAGAACAACATATTTTAATCTTTTTCTTGAAGGTATTAACACACATTACTAAGGCACCATTGCCATAACATCAGAACAGTGACTGGCATGTTGTCATTCCTGCATGATCAGTGCTTCATTGGTGATTCTTCTCTATTGTATAAACTTGCTTGATAATTCTGGCTTAATCCCATTTAATTTGAAGGTCTACTTCATAAAAAATTCCTAACAAAAGCAGTATTAAGTTTCCCATAGTGATGTCGTGTTTATGTTCTTCAACACATTTCTTTAATGACCTTGATGTCAATCTGATAATACTCCCCTCTCTGGCCTGTTATATTATTAAATGCAGGGATAATGTATATTCCTGATCCATCTACAGGGTCAGCATGGCATGTGTCTGTTCTTAATTGAGTGAACAAGTTAGGTTGGTGGCAAAACTTTATTTGTTCTGTACAGCTTGTTTTCTTCTTGGCCAGACTACATAGTGTCCTATTATATTTTACTGGTAGATGCTTCACTTGTGTTTGTTCCTCACTCATGTTCTGTTGGTATTTTTGCCAGTCGGAAGTCATACTATTATAAGCACAAGAGACTTTATTATACTGTACTATGCATAAAAATGTCAGTGTATCCAAATTTATGGCCATGTGTCACTATGGTGTTAAATTCTTATTGTTTCACTTCAGGGATGTTGCAGTGGGACAAAGATCTTCTAAAGAAAGACCTAAATGCTTCTTTCTTATAATAGATTGAATTCTGTGACCAGGCTGAGATAAACACAGACAAATATGAAGTTGTAAGGTTATAATTTGTATTTAGTAATTAAGATGAAAGAAATGCTCTCTCTGGCAGCTCCTCCATAATAACATATTTGGAATTAATATATTTTCATGAATTTTGATAGTGATGTACTGCCATTAAAAATGATCTTGATATTACATTATTTAACCTGCAACTACTTAAGAATGATGGATGTTCAAATTTCTGAGATTTTTAATATATCCTAAGCTAGTCATTTGATTTTTATGAATACTAATTATAGCACTAACACAGGTACAATAAAATAAATAACTATAATTGCAGAAAATATAGTTGTTTATTTTATTGTACCTGTCTTAGGTCTATGATTATTATTTATTTATCAAGATAGTGGTTTAATTAATTTTTGAATATACTACCCCTTTTAATAATGATGCATTGAAATTACTGTTCAAAATAGCTGTTTCGAAAAAAATGATAATAATATATAGTAATATCCTGACTTACGCGAACTCGAAGTTACGCAGTTCTTGATTTTTTCGCTTGGCAAAACTGCTGCACGCTATCTTGTGATACGCATTGGACGCGTTTCACGCGAACTACTTGCACGATTACGATTCTACGATCGTCGAATGTTAAGATCGACGAATGAGCCCAACTTACATGAACTCGGAGTTACACGGTTCTTGATTTTTTCATTTGGCAACACTGCTCCATGCTATCTTGCTGTGATACGCATTGGACGCGTTTCGCATGAACTCTGCATGCATGATTACAATTCTACGATTGACGAAAGTTAAGATTGTTTTGTTATATGTTTTTTAAATCCTTAAAAACTTTGTCGTCCAAACAAAGTATTAATAAATCTGATTCTCCTGTACCTAATAAAAAAAAAGGAAAACGATATCTTTGAAATGTAAACTTAACATTATCAAAGATTTTGATAACAGAATGAAAATTTGTGAATTGACAAAGAAGTTTGAGCTACCGGAATCCATAATAAGAACAATCATAAAAAATAATGAAAGAATTCTCTATGCAGCGAAAAATGCTCAACCTTGAACTCAAGCATAATTTGTAAACGTCATGATGATATTGCTGAGATAGAAAAAATGCTGAAATTATGGTGTGATAATTAAAGTGAATGTTTTTTTTACATAACTCATTTATTTTTTAATATTTTGTATTAATATGTATAAAGAACTGCAATTTTTCTTCTAAACTAGTGTTTTTGTTAGTCCTTGGTCCCAGTTAAATCAAATTTATATGTATTTATATGCAAAGTTATACCCTGACTTACGCAATTTTTGTCAGTCCCACCTATTGTGTAACTTCGGGGTATTACTGTATTAGATTTTTATGAAATTTAGCAGGATGATCATACATCAATTAACCTGTGAAGAGTGGCGGGTGAACGAAAAAGAAAAAAAATATTTTTTTTGTACTTACTGGAGTGAAACGGCGATGTTCTTGGGGGCGGACCGTGTTTCTACCACCATGATGTGGCACGTGTTAAAACTGCAAATTGTTGATTTGATGTTAGATGTTTTTTCTTATTTAAAATATATTTATAAATGTTTAATTGTAAATTCAAATAACTGGGGTTATTATCTTGCTAAATTTAAATACGAACCAATGAAAAAGAAAATATTATGTAAATGGCTGACGCATACAAAAGCGGTGGCGTCCATGAAGCAAAACACCTTCTTCTGCTGTACCGATGGTAGCTGCGAGTGAACCGGTTCTGCGACCTTGTTGTGTGTTTGTGTTCCTGCTCCTGTTCCTGTATCTTGGATTCTTTTTGTTTTTTCCAGCAAGGAGCTGCAAAACTGTATGTAGTTTTTTTTGTGTTAAAGTTTGGTCTAAATTTAATAAAAGTTATTTTTTCATGGCTTCAACTGCTTCTTGGTTACGAGAACTAACTACTTTAGAACTGGACATCAACGTTAAAATACGAATAAATCGTCGGGAGCCGCCAAGTGGCAGGGGAGAGGGCCCGGACCCTTATAAACCTTTATCTGCAACTGTTTAAAAATGGAGATATTTGAATTTCAGAAGTTTCTTCCTAATAACATTTGAATTATTTGATTGAATATTATAAAATTTAACAAGGTAGTTAGGTCATTAAAGTTGAATTTTAAATAACTTTAATTTATCCTGTAGATTCAACTGTTTAAAAATGGTAGATGTTCAATCTTTTGAGATTAGATAGATGAATGAAAAGATTACTTTATAGATTTATTAATATTTATTTTATATCATTAGAACAGGATTGTGCTGTGCATTAAAGCAGGGATAACATCTTATGGCTTACTGCATTTCTTTTACATCTTTTAGAAGATAATACTTAGATTATTATTTATACAAATTAATATATAAAATTAATTGCATTTAAATATTATCCAGGCAACACTAGGTAAATATGCCAGCTAGTATATAATAATAATTGCATAATTGTATCAGTACAGTATAAGTATCAGTACAGTACAGTTGTTCTTACTTCATTTACACAATTTTTCTCAGTACTTTTTATAAATTTTTTTTATTTAAATGGTAATCCTCCATTTATGATCATTTATACTTATGATATGATTGATGTAATCTGTTAATTCTGTGATTGGTTAATGCAATTCAATGGGTTCAAGTCCTTGACCCAATGATGTGATATAAGGAAATCATCTTTTTTGTATCTGGTTCTTGTAGTTTTATATTCATTATATTTATTAAGATAATGTATAGTGTCCTAATAAACATTAATATTGAAAAATCCATAAATTTTGGGCATTTACAACTTTATGACCATTCTGACTTATGATGGCAAGGTTCAAAATAAGCTCCATTATAAGTTGAGGATTATCTGTGTTGAGGATAAGAATACAGAATTATTTAATAGATTTTTACAACATTTAACTTACAAGTTTTGAAGATGATTTTGATGCCATATATTTTATCATTTTAACTTTAATTATTCCAGAATAAAAGACATTTTCGCAAAGTTTGTGATTAGCTCTTTTTGGAACTGCTTGTTGATAATTTAAATTGAAACTATTGAAGCATTTTTTATGATTATAATATGGTATCTTATTCTTCTTGTATAAAATGCTTGTTGGCATCAGAGTAGGCTATGTGGATAATTAAAAATATTTTAAAATAAATAATACATTATTGATAATGTTTGTTGCTTACTAGTTTACTTAGTCCTTTTATTATAAAATCAAAAGAATATTATTAATAAAAAAATACACAAAAATATCTGTAAAGAGCATTATAATAGATACATTCTGTTTTGTCAACAATTGCAATGAATCTAAATATAGTGTGCATTTTTGGTGGTGACTGAATTATGAATCATATATAATCATGTGTTATGGGCATAACATGGAAATGTTTAGGAATTCCTGAGTATGAAAATAATGGTTTGTAATGAATGGATTAATAATAAATGAATAACAATCAATGTGAAGATCACAAATTGATCATCTCAGTTTAGGATCTTTACACTGATTGTTGCCTATATGACTGTTTGGAATAAAATTGAAAAATTTAGAAACCATAATAGGCAATATTCTCCAAATTTTCTAAATTTGCAATAAGGACTGAAAATCTAGAAAACTTGGAATATAACACATTAATATAAAACTAAATTGAATTTTAATGAATAATTACTTTCATTTACAATTTTTCAGGGATAAATTAGTATGCAGTAGATATCTCATTACTCTATGTGTAAGAGCATTTTTAGAAAAGAAAGAATGCACCATTGAATTATTCATTAGAAAATTTCAAGCAATAACTGTTTCAGATGAAAAGGTAAATAAAAATTTTTCTTTTTAAATTAATATTTAACTTATAAAATAGATACATTAACTGATATGACCAAACTTGAATTATAAGTATAAGAGTAAATTTGGAATCTAGATTTAGAATATTTCAAATTTCATTTCCTATTTATAATCATTTTTTTTTTATTTTAAATTGAATTTATTTCATTTTGCTTTAAATACTTTGACTGAATGGATTCTTATATTATAAAAACATTGTATAATAAATTAATAAATAAAAATTTAAAAGCCTATAATATAATTTTAAGATAAAATAACTCAATTTATTTTGTAATATATAAGAATTATTTTTAATAATTCCTAACATTTAAGATTCAAATCTGCTGTTTTCAAAATTTTTATTATAATAAATCATAACAATTATCTTGAAGGAAAATCTTAACAGTCAAAGAAAAACTCTTCTTTTTATGAAAGACCAGATGCATTTATAAACTCTCACTAGAAAAATTCTTAAATTTTTCCTAAAAACAATTAGATTGCAATTATTTTGAAATTTATAAAGTAATTATTAATTAAAAATGAATAAGTTCATTCAGCAAAAGAAATATCCTTCTTAAATTAAACAGTGCATGCACTTTTAAAATTGCTAACTTAATTTGTATGCAAGTTTTGTTCATAACTTGGATATTATTATTGTGTGGCTCCCAAAAGTACTGAAATCACTTTATACATTGCATTTTATAATATATTTCATAATTAGATTAATTAGAAATTTTTTATTTCAAAGCCAATTAGAAATTTCTCATTTTAGTGAGAGTTTATAAATGAAGTTTCAAATAAAAAGTTCTGATTATAAAAAACAGGATTTTTTGTGTAATCTCCATCATCTTGAAATACTACTATAATATGTTAAGTAATTATATAATTTTATATTATATTTGTTGCTAGAGCAATTCTGATATGAAATTTTATGTTTAGAATTGAATGTTTGTAACTTGAGGAGTGCCCACATATAATTGGTAATATTTTAATGCTTATCAGACATCAGTACCATTAACCAAACTAATGATTATATTCTGTTTTAGAATATATGCATTCCTCTAGTTACGAATATAATTTGTACATAAGTTTTATTCATAACTTGGGTTGTTCATAGCCCAGATATTCTTATTATTTGGCCCAGAAAACAACTGAAATAACTTTATATACAATATTTTGTAATATATTTCAAAATTGTACCAATTAGAAATTTATCTCACAAGTTTGAACAAAAGTTCCAATTATAGAGAATTTTTTTTGTTTTGAATAATAGCACTATCTTGAAATATTGTTGACTGATATTCTAATTGAACACTATTCTTTTGAATTTTTTGTATGCAGACTGAAGAGGGTTAATAAAAAACCAAAAGTTCTTTCTGCAATTTTATAGTTTTTACTTCTTTATACCTGTCTCAATGTTATGCTTATTATTTATAATTATATCATTTTTATAATTACCAGTATAAAAATTAAATCATTAATTTTAAATTAACTTTTATATAAATTTTGTATGAATAACTTTTATTAGATATATAATATATTTGAATATAGGATTAATTTTAGATACAGAAAAAAACATGCTCTTCCAATATCGTCATCACATTTCAGCATCATGATACTTGTAATAAGAAGTTGCAAAAACATGTTAACTTATAATATAATGAAATTATTTATAAATTCTTTACTATAATTTACTACAATATTATTTTTTTTTAATTATATCAATAAATTTTATAAATTCTTTACTATAATTTACTACAACATTATTTTTTTTTAATTATATCAATAAAAGTTATTTATCTTGTTTGTTAGAAGTTCTAATAATGGTTTAATAGAAATTGAAAGTACACTGTAGTTTGTAATTATTTATTGTAAAATGTTTTCTGTCAGAAATTCTTTTTATTTTAAATATTAAAAATTTTCTAAATAATAATAAACAAATATAAATTTGTTGTAGGCACATCTAGTCGAAAAATTTTTGCATTATCTTTTTTCCAATATGGAACTTGATCCAACATGGCATGGTAATGTAATTTTTGCTAATTAAAATTTTGTTTTTTAAATTTCATTTATGTTTATTTATCTTTGTTATTTATAAATCACCCCAATGAATAGGTGCCAATGAAATACAGCTAGAATATGCACAATCAGTAGTAGAAAGGACTATTATGAGTCAAATATATATACATGCTATGTATCCAAATGGTGATGGTGATAAATTAAGGGATCAGTAAGTAATATTTTTATATATTAAATATTTAGATTATACCTTTTTATTATATTAATTTTAAATATATATCAAAGATATATATGTTTATAAATATACAATATCTTTATATGTATATCGTATCAAGCCTGTTAAAAGGAATAATAACACTTCTATTGTGGAGAGCTTTTTTAGCATTTTCTATAGGTTTGTGATATTTAATGGAGCACGTGTAAGAAGTACTATTCGGAAGAGGATAAGTATTATTATAAATGTTTTGTCTGCTTGTATGCAAGGATTTCATCATAATATCGATAAATGCAGAGTTATACCCATGCTTGGTAGCCTGTTCTTTGATTAACGCTAATTCTTTCAATTTAGCTTCAGTCGGATTACAGTGTGTTTCTACTCTCTTTAACAAGAAACGAAAGGCAGCTATTTTATAAGAGTAAGGGTCATACATATATACAGTAGAGTATTCATCCCCCGATGGTCGTATGACCCCTACTCTTATAAAATAGCTGCCTTTCGTTTCTTGTTAAAGAGAGTAGAAACACACTGTAATACGACTGAAGCTAAGTT
>AYEL01091667.1:0-14738 GCA_000484575.1 Olivierus martensii | reverse complement strand
GAAGTATATTTGAAGAAAGTTCGTTAACAACGTTCTATGTTAAACTTTATATTCTTTTGCATGTTCTAAAATTGTTAGGTAGATAAATTAATTTTATAACGGGTTAATTCTGTTTAGTGTGTACCTGAAGAGGGTGCATGTAAGCACCGAAAACGTTTGTACAGAATTTCAGAACTTTGAAATAAAAGTATAACCCAAACTGCATAGGAGTGCTTAATGAAACTTAACCAGTTGATAAGTTTTGTGAGTCTGTTATCAACAGAAATATTCTAGAAACAAAATATAATGGATAGGCAGAGATATTCTTACATTATATTTCAACATATTCCTTTGATACATTTATCGTACTGCTTAATCAGATTGAAAAAGTCCCTCTCATAAAAGTCTGTATTCTGTATATGGATGAAAGTTCAAACAGCTTATTTCACGTCTTCATTGCTGGTGAAATGCTGCCTTTCCAGCATTATCTTCAAAGCTGGAAGTAGTAATCAGGATTGTAGGGGAATGGTTGAGGCGATCCCATCCGAATTTGGCAATATGGTTCTTAGTTGTTGCCGCTGTATGGGGTCTCGAGTTGTCATCAAGGGATACAGTGTTGCATGTATTACGTTTCCATTTGTACTGGACAACTGCCTATACTTCATCCTTCATTCATGTCTGTAACAGTTTATTCACTATTATGCCCTCTGGAATACTGAGGACGGGCATGTTCTGCACAGCATTTGATCACTTCTAACTACTACTACACATAGTAATATACAAGCTTATCACCAAACATTACATATCTTAAGAGAAGGATATCTGTACTAGTACATATATTTTATCCCATGTTTACTTGTTTCGAAAATATATATAATATTGTATACTTGAAACTTATTTTTGGACTGCCTCATGTTCAAAAATTTATTTGACAATAATCATTTCTTTTATATAAAAATTTAAAGATTTTTGAACATTATTTTTCATTGATTAGTCAAGAGAAAAATTCAAAAGAACTCATACAATTTATAATTTAATTAATTAAAAATTTAAAATATTTATTTTTAAATTGTAGAAAAAATTTTGAAATGTAACATAATATTGTATAAAATATTAAAAAGATAACATATAAATGAATATATATATAAAATTTCTTTAAGATATGTCTATTTCTTTAAGATATAGCCATATCTTAGTGGTTATATCCTTCAATTAAAATCAATTTTTTCAGGAATCATCCACCCCAATTGTATAAAATCAAATACTGTACAGTAATAATTAAACTGAGACAACTCCGATATATGTCTATTTCTTTAAGATATAGCCATATCTTAGTGGTTATATCCTTCAATTAAAATCGATTTTTTCAGGAATCATCCACCCCAATGTTCATATAAAATCAAATACTGTACAGTAATAATTAAACTGAGACAACTCTGACGTATTACTACTAATATTTATTTGAAACCGAAATTAACATTTTGACTCCCACATGACTTCAGAATTTTGATGTCTTAGATCTGGCATGCTATTTCCCAAAGAATTTTGGTGTTTGATTAGTATTAATATTTTTTTCTTGTATACAGTATTGTAGGAATATATACTATACAATTTATTCTCGGCTGATTTATTAAATTTTATCGAATAGTTAAATTTACGGACTTAATTTCAGAGGAGGTGTGACACTCCACACCCTGTAGGTATGAAGTTCATTTAAGAGTCTGGACCTCTCCTGAAAAATAGCCCTGAAACTGAACTCTGGTTTTCCAGATTAGAAACTTATATTATTTGCCAAATGATCAATAAAAATTGCAATTGTTTATTAATTGCCTAAATAATGTACTGTAAAATATCTATATTCATATTTTTTCCTTTTAAAATACAATTTTATTTTTTACTTTAATCAAAGTACTTATTATTTTTTGGGGAAAATATGTAGTGTTATTAGAAAAGCATTTTTCGTTAATAGAAAAATCACTGAAAGGAATTAAAAAATATTTTGTTATAAAATTTATTATTTTTATTTAAAATTTATTTTTTTAGAAATATTTTGGGTTCCTTTAATTTAAACAAGTTAACTGAAAGTAGAAATTTTTTGACGATAAAGAAGTCTATGAAATTACATTTATTTCACTTTTTTCCTGTTTAATAATACAGTATATAAATTTTTCTGTGTGATTTATTTTATAAGCATATTAATGATTTGACGATAAAGAAGTCTATGAAATTACATTTATTTCACTTTTTTCCTGTTTAATAATATATAAATTTTTCTGTGTGATTTATTTTATAAGCATATTAATAAAAAACAAGAATTGTTTTTATGCGTGAACTGCATTTAATTATTACACACAATTTAAGTATTCGCAATTGAAATGAAATAGATCTAATAACTTATAAAATTCATTTAAAATTTGTTTATTGTCTAAATATTGAAAATGTTTATCAAAAATTTCTTGCAGAATTTTTACAAGAAAACAAACTGCATTTATAAAATTATATGATCCATTTCTGGAAGAATCATTTTTAGTCCATTGCACATGCAGCCTTTGAAGATTATTTTGATGACACAATTTAATTTCTTAACTTTAATTCCTTTTATAAAATCATTAATTTTGCTATAATGGAAAAAAATTAAATATTTTGAAAAAAGCAAATATTTTGTTAATTTATACTTATTTTTCATTTTATTTAAAAGAAATTTAATTTTTTGATAATTTGTGCACATTTTACTGAATTTTTGCATCTGCTATTTTCTTAACTATATGGCTTGGCTCATTTTCGATCAGGGAACAATATGATGCTTTAGCATTGTATAGGTACAATCACCATAGTCTGCCTAGCTCTTGTAATTTTTGTTTTAAAATTTTTTCAAAAAAATTATTTTTTCAATTTATGCAAAATCCAAGTTATGTAAAAACTTTGTCTCAATTATTTGTGTAAATCAAGGAATACTTATTTTAGTATAGACATAATAAATGATATAAGATTTTATGAAAAAATAAATATTTATTGAGTTTTCTTTATGCAATTATATTTTTGGATTACATAAAAAAATTGGGCCACAGATATACAGGGTGTATCTTACCATCCGTACCACCCTTTTCTCTTGGAAACGTGATGAGATAGGAAGTAGGGAGAAAAATTTTGATTACCAAAGTATATCTGTAGAATTGAATGGTCACAATAAAAATTTTGTGGGCCCACTAGAAGTAGGGCACAAGGAGTCAGCTTTGAAATCTTCAATGAAAACATATGTCAATTTGGGTATAATTGGATAGAATTGTGAAAAACAAACGGCCCAAATATAAAAATGAATTATTTTGCAATTATGCACTTTTACTAAAGAAATAAGTTTATGTATACAGGATGTTTCTTACTACCCCGTACCACCCTTTTTTCTCGGAAACGCGATGAGATGGGAAGTGGGGCGAAAAATTTTGATTACCAAAGTATCCGAGGAATCGAATGGGCATGATAAAAATTTTGTGAGCCCATCGGAAGTTGGAGCACAAGAAGTCAACATTGAAATCTCCAATGGAAACATATGACGATTTTGGCATAATTTGATAGAATTTTAAAAAACAAACCACTTTTGAAAGTTTTTTAATATCACCTACGGATTGTGAGATATCAAAAAATAAGATGCCACTACATGTATCACCAATTGGCCTATTCAATTAATAATAAGAAGAATCTGACAGAGGGTATCTGTGTACATCCATGGCACTCGTAAAGGGCTGAAACAAGTCTGGAAACCCATTCTTGAATATGGTTCTGTGCTGAACTGTGATGGCGAAACACTTGTTGCACCTGCAGTTTGAATACTACCACTGAGTATCTGAATTGGCCTCAAATCTGCATAATACTGTTTTTTTCTGTGTCAAATAGTGTTCTATAGTGTACGTAGATGTCCTCTGTCAGATTCTTCTTTTTATTGTTTGAATATGAAAAACAAAAAAACTTTTTTTTGAAAGTTTTTTAATATCACTTACAGATTGTGATATATCACAAAAAAATGATGCCGCCGCATGTACTGCCGATTGGGCTATTCAAGCAATAAGAAGAAGAATCCGATAAAAGAAGTAAAATTATATCTTGACATATTCATATCTTTTTCGATCTTACAGAACAATCTGAGAAAAACTTTTAATTTATTTGTGTACCTCTTCAATCTGATTATTAAGCGGTGGTGCTTTCAAGTGCTCCTGCCGATTGGGCTATTCAAGCAATAATAAAAGGAAGAATCTCACAGAGGGCATCTGTGTATATCATGACGCTCATAAAGGGCTGAAACGAGATCAGAAACCTCGTTTCTTTGAATAGCCCAGTTGGTGGTATATGAGGTGGTCTCCTTTTTTTTTTTTTGTGATATCTTACAATCCATAGATAATATTTAAAAACTTTCAAAACAAAAGTTGTCTGGTTTTCATAGTTCTATCCAATTATGCCCAAATCTGCATACATTATCATTGAAGATTTTAAAGTTGACCCTTTGTGCTCATAATTCTAGTGGGCCCATAAAATTTTTATTATGACCATTCAATTCTATGGATATACTTTGATAATCAAAATTTTTCTCCCCACTTCCTATCTCATCACGTTTCCGAGAAAAAAGGATGGTACAGGTAACATCTAAATAGGCTTGTGATAATTGTCACAGATTCATAATATCTAATTACAGAATGCACATTGCTGAAACATAGATGAATTTCAGTTCCTCCATTTGTACTATCCATTTCTGGAAGAATCATTTTTAGTCCATTGGACATGCAGCCTGTATCTGTATAAAATACTTAGGAATTGCTACATATTATATAAATATGACTTTATTAATTTTTATTATAAATAAATTAAACAAATAATTTATAGTGAAATTTAGTCCTCAACATGAAAAATTTCAACCGTAAGTTATAATAATTAGATCTCAATTTTAAATTATTCCTATACTATTATTTTTATTAGAAATTTATGTAATAGTATCGTATACGTAACTACAGTTAAATATCTCAACTTTAAATCATTGTCAATAAATAATCTATGATATGGTTTTACGTATCGTAAATAATTTTTTTATTCCGAAGTTCGGTGGCTGTCAGTATGAAAGCCAATAGATAAATCCTTAGTTCAGTATAACGTATTATTCTTAATATGAAAAAGAATTTTAAATGGATTCTCCAATAATGTTATACTTTTTATAAAATCTTAAGTTTTCGACATTACTGGAAAAATATGTAGACATTAATCAAGAAAAATCTTGATCCATAGAAACGATGGCATCAAATTATGCTTTTGTGAATAGTTTCTTTATTCCTAAATATCTCCGAAAATATCGTAGGAATTAATTCTATCACGAAAATTGCACCAAAAATGGCGGAATCTGATTCCATAGAAAAATAACACACTTCCATTCGAGAAAACAAAGTTGAAGCACGCGCTGCGCAAGAGGATGCGCTGAAAAAAATATTAATGACTAATTTGGAAGGAAAATGTAACAGGACACGTTATGCTCTTTATTTGGGATATTAATACAAGATGCAATTAGATTGTATTCAGTGGTTTAATATCTACATAGGCCTATTTACAGGAAGTACAGATCGTAGTAGAGTCGTCTATTGAACGACACGGTGCCAAGACAAGTATGTACTACCGAGTTACTTCAAATTTTGATGATATAATTAACCATGAATATAGTAAATTTCTCCATTCACATTAAGTTGTAAATTTGTTTTACTTTAGAAAGGGAAAACAAAAGCACCAGGCTATCTAGTAGTAAATAGAAATCTGTGGTCACTATGTATTCTTAGAGAATGGAAAGTGGCGTCACCTGTTGATTTAAAAATCCATATAGTCGGCTGGATGGCCATGATGTGTGTGGTTCGACGTTGGAGGATCCGGGTTTAATCCATTATATCCAAAAGTTTTTCAAGAGAGGTCCTGGCTTAACCTGTTGATCCCCATTCTTTTCTTGACAGTGATTCTCCAAGGGTATGGGCGAATCGTGATGTGCATTGAAATGCCTTGTTCATCAGGTGAAAAGCAGTATCAAACTCCATAGAAAAAAAAATTTAACCATTGAGATGACCTGTCTATAAAACAGCCAGTCCATTTTAATGGAGAATAAAGATTAACGAGAAGTAAAATAAAACAAAGAGCAGATTCATGCCAAATTCTTTGTAATCTGGATATTTTCCAAAGCTAAAAATTTCATAAAAATTTGCAAAATTTATAGAGCTATATAACACTCGTACTTTTATTTGATTTCAATATTTCAACGACTTCTAAGGAACTGCAAAAGTTTGTTGAAATATTAAATGGGAAAAGCAAGTGACGAAATATGCGATAGGAAGTAGCCTTTAAATTTAAACATTTCCAATTTATTATGTTCCAGAATCGTTGACAAGTAAGGCTAATGAAGGCTAAGGCTTAATAAATAATGCTAACGTACTGTATGTAAGGAATAATTACATCTATAAAATGTATACCAGTCCTTTACGATGCACTGCGATAGTCATATTCATCAGACACTTCTAAGAAACTTCATCTTTAAAAAGATGTCACGGAAATTATATTTTATAGAAGTATGTTCCTACTGAATATCATAAAAATATATTTATTAGTTAAAATGCAAACTAGCGGAAGATAGAAAAACGTGTGGTATCATTTAAGATTTACTTTTCTTTTATGAAAAAAATAGATAAAAAAATAACGATTCCATTATTTTTGTCATGAATGCATATGATCAACAAAAATAATTAAAATAGATATGTTGAAAATACTATATTTATAGTAAAATTATAACGGACTCCTGTACATGGGGGATATGTTTCGCGTTATAGGAAATCACGTTATACGAGACACGCATTATGAGACGATTTTATGCAAATTTAAACTTATATCTGAGTTCCAGCACTGATCGCGTATTGCCAATGAGATGTGCGTTAACTTCAAATATAATTTTATTGTGTACAGTGTGTTAATTAACTTGTTTTAAAGAAGATCTCTTTTAAGAAACACAAGACAGAATATAGGTAACTAAATTCTAAAAAATAAGTAGATCCCATATAATACGGACTCGGAAAACGCGGATTCGTATAACCCTACTGAAAAGTTAAAGTTGTCATTAGAAACGAAATAAACATCATTTGATTTTTATTACAATCAACGGATATGATGAGTAACGGATAAGTAACATTAAAAAATTACCTTCGCGTTATACGAGACTGTTTATAGCGTTGTATGAGTACTAGTCGCAATGTTTTCGTCACGTTATACGAATACGTGCTTTAAGGAGGCGCGTTATACGGGAAGTTTATTATTTATAGAATTTTTTAACTTTTTTAATTTTTAGACAGGCAACTGTTTGATATAACTATTAAAATTATTTAGTTTTTTAATATAAATAAAAATTTACAAAGTTTATTAGGCAATCTGAATAAAATAAGGAAAAAATTTATAAAGCCAAAATAGTGGTTAAAAATCAGTTGTAAAGACGGATTTTATTATATTTTTGTTTCGTCCTCAATATTAATTGGACAATGTTATTTTTTAATCGGATATTTAAAACCAATTTCGTATCAATGAAAAGTATATATCCATACATAATACAGTAATATCCCGGAGTTACGTAATAAATAGGACCAAGAAGCATAACGTAAATTGGGGTTCCTACAGATTCCCAAATCTAATTTCAGGCACATATGTATTAGGCTATTTATTATCAAGAAAACAACAAATTATAATTAAAGTTTAGAATATGTAGTTGTAATTAATGACTTAACAAATCAGCATATGAAATATGTGTACACATATATAGGGTGAAGAAAAACTTCGTCGTAAAATTTTGTGTACTGATAGGGGGTCTCGAAACAAGTCGAAAATGTCTAATGAACATATGGTCTAAATGGAACCGTTTTCGAGTAATAACCCTTTAAAGCTAGCCAATCACCATCGTGTACACAAAGCGCCACGACGCGTCGCTCTCCTACTTACTACATGGTATATAAGTAGGAGAGCCACGCAATGCGACGCGTCTTGGCAAAGCGACGCGTCGTGACGCTTTGTGTACTCGATGGTGATTGGCTAGCTTTAAAGGGTTATAATTCGAAAACGGTGCCATTTAGAGAATAAATTCATTAGACATTTTCGACTTGTTTCGAGGCCCCTATCAGTACACAAAATTTTACGACGAAGTTTTTCTTCATCCTGTATATGCACTATGTAATTATGAAACAAACAAGTGGGCAAGGAGACAGAATGAGAAGTTACGTTTCTCCGAATTTACGTAAATCGAGTATTACTGTGCAGTATATATATTGTATATATAAAAGTGTATATCACAGGAAAGCACAATTGAAAGAAGAAAACAAATTAAAAAATGCTAAATTAAAATTCTATTGTATACATTTTTATTATTTACGAAAAGTTTCTCTCTTAATTTCACTTTGACTAATGGCTGACAGATATATATTGACCAACGACAATAATAGAGTTTAGGTAAACAATAAAAAATTAAGAATAATTGATAAGTTTTTCTTTCTTTAACATTAATTATCAAAAATACCAGCGTATTGTAGTGAATTTAATTTACAAAATTATTTACTATTATATTTTTCATTATTCTTAACTGGAAGTTACTTTATTTATTTCAGTTTTGTCATTCTTTATTATAAATTTTATTCTTCATATAAAAATTATTTACTTAAATTATTAAGAAGTATATATTTTATTTTCTCTTTATTTTAAAGTGTAAAAAAATATTACAACGAAAGATAATTCTAAATTTAACAAACCAACAAAATTAAGTACATCCAATAGGAAACGATCATGTGGTATCCAGACCTCTGTTATTGGACGATCGAGATGATATAAACTGACGGAAGAGGTACAGCTGAACAGAACACAGCTGAGTTTGGATGTTGACGGAAATGTCGATCGAAACCAATCGTAGGGGAAATGAAATCGGGTAATCGAGGACGCGCGATAACCACAGTGACAACTTATTTCTTTCTACTGAGTTGTTTAGGATACCGAATTACGGCCGAATGGACTATCCCGAAAATTAATTCCAGCATAGTCTGGCCAATCAAAAAAGTAGCGGAGATAGAAGGAGATATAGTGTTAGGGGGATTGATGATGGTACACGAGAGGGAAGATCTGCTTACCTGCGGTCCTATAATGCCGCAAGGAGGTATTCAAGCTCTAGAATGTATGTTATACACTATCGATTGGGTCAACAGTCAAAAAGACTTTCTACCTAACATCACTCTCGGTGCTTATGTTTTGGATGATTGTGATAAAGATACTTACGGATTAGAACAGGCTGTCGACTTTATTAAAGGTAAAAAAAAATTTTCTTTTTCTTTCTTTCTCGTATTTGATATTTTCTAAGCATTTATAAAACTTTTATTTTGGAAAAATAGAGATGAATGAGAATCAAATTAATTATTAATGAAAAATTATATTTGGGTTATGCTTTGTATGTTATATTATTTATACAGTATTTACATATAAATAAAAATTTAACGAATTTATCTTTTAATAATTTTGATTTTATGATTTTACTTTGTTAACAATGAACTAAATAAATAATACGATTTTATTTAACATTAAACATATTAAATATATTAATTAATCTTATTTTTAAAATAATTAAAATGTTAGAGTGATGATTGTTATATTTGGCTTAATTCTAGACGAAAACGTTATGGACCTTTATCATTATAACATATGAACTGGAAATACTATACAATTAAATTATAATTGTATCATTAAAATTGTTATGAATTTTTCTGTGTTGTTAATCTTAACTTATCCATAATAATCCTTTGTTTATTATTATACGAATTACGTCTCTCTTCGTCAAATCTAGCTTTGGATAGGAAATATTATATCAACATGCTCGAATGGTATCGAAAAAATTCGTGCTTTATGTTTAATTACATATAATTTTATGGCCATTCGAGAGTGAAAACTAGCGCGTCGTCATTTATGAGGCGCTAATGAAAGATTGCTGGTTTTCCACATTTTCCTATGACAATTTTCTCGTTTATTAGCATTTGATATCAAACAATCAGTCGGGAAAATTATATAATAATAGAAAAATTAAGTAAACAGTTCAAAATGTTATACTGTATACGAAATTAATTATTATTAGTTATAATATTTAGTTTTTAAAATTTGAATTGCATGAAGTATCAGAGCGGAAATTTGTTTCATAAGAGGTTATTGATTTATACGACTTTCTTATAACTTTATTAATCTAATGCTTTTAAAAACTATATAATCGCTTTAGCTCACTTCACTAACTTTCAAAATATGTTGTAAAAGTTAATGAATAACAACAACAAAAATTCAGTAGTTTTCTTTTTAATTTTTGAACATTTAATTAACCAGTAATGTTTTTTCCTACTAGAATTTTGTTATGATTTTAATTTAATCCGATAAAATATTGAAAATGAAGATGAAAGAAATAATTTTTTGTATGCGTCAAGAACATACGTTTGTAGTTAATTCTTCTCTTTTTATTCATTAAATTTGTGTCAGATTTAAAATTACATACCAGTGGTGACATGCGAAGACACTATATCAAATAAATGAATATTAAAGAAAAATAGATGATTTCATTTATTAAAAAATAAACAGCTCGTCGAAAACAAAATAATAAATTTACTCAAATATATACAGCGGACTCCCGTACAACGCGGTGGATACGTTCCGCGTTATACGAGACATACATTATCAGACGATTTTATGCAAATTTAAACTTGTCTCTGAGTTCCAGCACTGATCTCGTATTGCTAATGAGATGTGCGTTAGTTTCACATATGATTTTATTGTGTGCAGACTGTTAATTAACTAGTTTTAAAGGTTTATTTTAATAAAAGAAAATACAGAATAGAATAGAGGAAACTAAATTAAAAAAAATATTATATGCAAAGAGATCCCGTATAACACGGACTCCGTAAACGGGGATTCGTATAACCAGACGGAAAAGTTGTTAAAGTTGCATGGAAACGAAATAAACATCGTTTTAGTTTTTATTACAATCAACGGATATTATAAGTAACGTTAAAAAAATTTATGCTACACGTTATACGGGATTGTTTATAGCGTTGTATGAGTACTAGCCGCAATTTTTTCGTCGCGATATACGAATTCCTGTTATAGGAGAGCGGGTTATATGGAAGTTTACTGTATTTATACATATCATTTCATGTTTAATATTCTTATTAATATTATTTGTTTATTTAAATAAGATTTTAAACATACTTGTTTGTTTCTTGTAATTTTAAGTTCTTTATAAATAAAATATATTTTAATTTCATATAAATAAAATTTTAATAAATTCAATCAATATTACATATGCTAAGTTTATAATTATTTGAAAGATTGATGGTATCCTAAGAAAATATATCAGGATTTATGTATGTCACTTTTGTTTTGCTGTCAGAATCATTTCAAGTAAGAGACGAATATATGAATTTATTATTTTAGAAGCTGTTGACTGTTGCGGTGGTTAATGTTTTATTATTTATTGCGGAGCGTTAGAGTTGGACGATTACTCGCTAGGTCACTTACAAATAGTGATGTAAAGTAATTGACTAGTAATTGTATTATTTTAATAATCCAACGTGTTACTTAAATAATTGTTTTTGTTCCTGTTTTTATAAAAAAAAACTTTGCTGAAATAGAATTGATTTCTCTTCAAGTCTACTGTTTTAATAATACAGTTAATCGATTATTTTCTTAGCTAATAATTGTGTTTAAATTAAAAATAACTTTCGGATTTCTGTATTGTCTTATTAGCTTTCAAGTTCGACATTATTAAAAATAAATTAATCCAAAAATATTCTTTATCCACTTGAAAAGATCCTCATATTTCAATAAGATCTATCGAAAAAGAAACTTTTAATTAGAGCTTTATAGTAAATCTATACTATAGTTGCTAATGGAAAAGCATTTCGTCTGATGATAAGGTCATCTCAGTTCATCGTTAAAAAAAAAAAAAAAAAAAAATCCATATCTTGTTAATTTAACAGTACATTGTAACTGTGTAAGCATATATGTAAATATGCAGGCGTAGTTTTGCAATTTGTCTGAAACATTCGTCGTTTTTGTTTTTATATAAACGAAAAATTAACTAATTTAACTAAATTTATATAAAAAATATTTCAATAATCATTGTACTTAAAATTTTACGAAAATTTATTAATTTAGAACATGAATCGAAATGTAAAAACCAAGGATGTTTGATAAAAATTAACGAGCGAAATTTTGTGTGTTAGGCTGATGTTTCATATAACGAAGAGAATTAAGAATCTATAAGTCTTGCTTGATAAGTTCATTGTAACAATGTGTATAAATATTAAACACAAAAACCATCTCAATGAATTAATCTAGCTATAAAGTAAATAGATTGAGAGGATAAATCGGATTATTAAGTAGTGAGGCGATTTAGAAAAAAATGTAGAGAGCTCTATAATAAAAATAATTTATATTGTTAATAATTTAAACGATTTTTGTATATTTGTTTCTTTTTTCCCTCCAAACGACAGGAAGGTCCTGCATGTGGCTCTGAGAGACAAGGATGTCCTTGATAAGGTTGAGAGGAAGCCTAGCTTTCCGATACACCTAACTAATCTACCTATGATGTCCAAATGAACCTATAAGGAACAATAAATATAGAAAAAAGAAGCGACTTTCTCATTAGACTTTTGCGAAATTTTTATGAGAAAAACTTTGCTGACGGCGTTAAAAGTCGTATGAGAAAGATTACCATAAATATTATGGTAACTAGTTTTAACGCATTCGGTTATTATTTAGAGGACTCGAATCAATTCAAAGGGATTCATGTCTAGTCTGTTGAGGTCATTCTTTATCCTTCGGATTGATCACATCACTGACATTAACCAATTCGTAGTGATCTCTGAAGTAGTCACGCCAAAAATATTCCTTTTGAGATTCATTAATAAATTCATTAGTCAATAAAATAATATATTAATAACAAGTTTAGAATTGTATATTTTGTATGTTTTTTTGTGATATATTTTTAGATACAGATAGTTGGTTACACGATAAAATATTTCTTTTCACCCCAAAGAGTTTACATCAAATCCAAGTCCTGTATTTCCAGATTTTGACCTGAACAACTGGAGATATTCTACGATACTTAAGAATGTGAAGAAAGTGAAAGCTCTAAAGTCTCTAAACGGTCTTATATCGCCAAAACTAATAGACAAAAGTACTACAGGTAGACATTCAAAAATCCGGCAACCTCGGGATCTGAGGAGTGGCAGATTTTTGAATATGCCAGATAATTGAAGATTTATATATGCTGTATATATTTAATAGAAAATTACCACATTTACAGTCGTACGTTTCACAAATGGTTCGCACGGACACACCGTTACTAAGTTTTTTTTAGTATTTCCACTTTCTCTGCGTCGATAACGCACGATGTTTACATTTTATGCCACATTTTTTCTTTGCTGAATCCATAATTGGGCTAAACAACAGCAAATATTAAAAAAAAGAAGGAATGAGCAGAGCTACGTGTTAGCGTGGCAAGCAACACCGAACAACTGAGAATGGGGTGCGTGGAAACGCTTCCGCTTTCCACTCTGGAGGACCTGGGTTCGAGTGTCGGATCCCACCCCTTGAAAATATTTATCATGGGCCCGGCCCATCGATCTCCTTTCTCCACAATCCGGCTGATCCCTCCGCAGGGATGGGCAGCCTGTGGATGGGTTTGTTTCGCCCCGTCACTTAATATTCTTCCTGAATGGAAAATGGCGTCATCTGTTAACAAAAAAAACTGAGAATGGTGTACATCAAAACATCAACGGCAGCTCCAGAAAACAGTGGCGCCACAGTGCGGGGAAATTTGAAAATACGCTCCTGAAATTCATATCGGAATACTGAATAATCCGGATTTTCGGTTGCCGGATTTTTGAATGTCAACCTGTATATAAATAATGTATTTAATTTATTGAATATATAATGCTATCTACGAATATTCAAGAAAATTTAAAAATTTTGATGTTTAATATATAATTTTGTTTTCTGAAATTTAAAAACTAGTCGTATATTTTGGTAATTTTTCATGCATATTAGTTACTTTTACACTCGATAATTTCTTAACTAAGATAGATAGACAAAAACAGTAAGTGATAAAACTATTCAGTAGAAAATGCAGTTTTTAGATTAACAAACAGTTTTGATATAGCTCTTACGATTCTTGAGTAATAAAGATGCAAAACTAAGAGAGTCGAAAAATTGGAGGATTTTCATGTTTGTTTTTTCATATCCTGAAAACTAAAACTGTTAGACATAAATAGTAAGCAACAAAATTGTTGCCATTTGAGAAGTCTACAATCGAGAATTGAGAAATCGGGTTTATAAATTTCTAGAAATAAATATTATAATTTACATTGCGTTACTGAACGTTCGGCCGCCGCTGTGGGCCGTTCGCTATGGCAGACTCACTATAGTAAATACAAGCAATTATAGTAATATATGTACAGTCGGTTCCATAAAGTTTTGTACCTACCTCGTAGGGGCTAAGCTCACCGGAAGTTGATCAATTGTAAAGTCAGGTACTTGTACCGAGATTCAAGACAGTTTCAAATGGACTTGTCTGTTGTGACTGAGAATAGGGAGGGAAGTATACGTGCGGGATGTGCTCGTCACGTGCTCTAAACTGACAAGAATAAGCGATAGAGACTGATAGCAGCATCGGTAGAGCGTCTGCCTACTGT
>AYEL01091663.1:0-44218 GCA_000484575.1 Olivierus martensii | reverse complement strand
TTTCGTTTTGTCGATTAGACGTTACGTTATTGTTAGATTGTTTTGTAGTTAATTATATTTAAGTTAGAACTTAGAAAAGACCTGAGCTCAGGCAGAACTCTGGAATTTGCAGAGTCGCTAACCGTTAGGCCTAGTTATAATTAGAATTAGTGACTTTCGTTCTAAAACGCGACTTTGCAAGAATGCAACAATTATGTTTATAATGTAAATACACCTTTTGTAGTAGAATTTATTATTATACTTATTTAATTATATTATTTAAATTTATTTTTTAGATCCAGAGTAGGTTCTTCCTTAGTCTCACCAAGTAGTCATAGTGCTTCATCAACTCCAGGACATCATCCTCATTCTCTTCCTGCTCAAACTCCAGTTCATCAACAGCCCCAGGTTGTTGTACATCAAACACAGGTTATAAAAAATTTTATTGAATATAGTAATTGAATATATTGTAATTTATGTGATAAAATAAATATAACTAATCATAAATCAACATTTACGTAGGGGATCGGAAATCTGCTGATGTCTTGGTAGTCTAACTGGTAAGGTATCAGGACAGTAACCTGAAGTTCCGGATTCAATTTCAGGCAAAGACAAATTTTTAATTTCGGGAAATTAGTAAAAATTAAAGTTCAATTATTAAATAGCAAATGGCACCACCTTAGCCTAAATTTAAATAATTAATTATTAATCCAACAGATGGTGGCACCATAGCATAAATTAATTATTAAAAATTGGCAGTTATTTCAAAAATAAATTGCTAAGAGAAATTTGGCTAGTTAGGTTTATATAAATATTACTGTTGAGAAAATATTTCTCAGTGATCTTTTAATTATTGCTGCATAGTGGGAAATGGGAATTCTCATTTGTTTTTCTTGTGTGTTTTACTAACAGAAATAGATTCTATATTTAAAATAAAAATATATTTTTCAAAATAGATTCCTATATTTCTGCAAATAGGAAGTTACTTCAATAATTTTTTTTAAAAAATCATTTTTGCATATTTTTAATTTTACATTAAAAGTTGATTACAATAATAAATTTCTAAGAATTTTTACTATTTTGTTTTATGTTACAAATATCTACTTCAAAAATGTTTTATGAATTACTAGAAATCACTAATTGTACATATATTTTATTCCAGTTATTGTTTATATTCATTTGTATAATTTTATGACTTTAGTAATAAATCGGGCGATAATTGCCAGAAACACAGTCGTCACTGATGACCGGTGTGAAGTTGGCCTCAGTTTGAATTTTTTAAATTTTTTCTTTTGCACTCGTTTCACCTCGTTAGCACCTTTTGCACTTTTAATATTTTCGTTTGCACCCCCACTGTTTGCCCCCAGAGCCAAAACAAAATCGGGTCCCAGCCGCCCAGTTTCGAATTTTCGAATTTTTTCTTTTGCAATTTTTAGCAAAATGTTAGCACCTTTTGCACTTTCTCCAGGAAAAGTCGTTCAACATAGAGAGGTGTCCAACTTGACAGGTTTTACTGTATTTTAAATAATAAAAAATTACGCAGGATTTTCAATTATGGATTAGGTTTTTTTCTGTATCGGATTTAATACCAGTTTTCACCCTGTGGATACTAAGCAGCGAGGAATTCCAGTGCGAATCAATGGCCGCTCAATACCTGATGGAACATCTCACATTCCATCAGATGGAGAATGGGGTTCAAGATTGAGCAATTCACTCTTGTTCAACTTTTTATGCTGCGTACAAGAGGATGTTGACCATATAAAAATGAATAAAATAATGATTAAAATATGCAAAATAATTTATAAAATTACTTGGAAGCTTAAAAATATTATTGGCGAAACAGGTTATTTATAGGTGGTCTACCATATAAAAATGAATAAAATAATGATTAAAATATGCAAAATAATTTATAAAATTATTTGGAAGCTTAAAAATGTTATTATTGGCGAAACAGGTCGTTTTTTAAAAAGTTTATTCGACTTATGTTGCGAGTCTTGGAACGAATTATTAATAACAGTAGTAAGGTGAGGTATGACTGAAGTCTTTCTCAAAGTTCGAAATTCAATTCCTTTTATTGAAATTTAAGAAATGATGAAGTATAATCAAAATCTTTTAAAAAGTAGAGGAACTACACTGTGTACATTATTAAAATAAACCTGCTAAATATAGTTCCACTCATATTTTGCTTAATATGTGTTGTCATCATGCTGTTGTGGTCAGATCTCCTTAAGGTTATATGTTGTTAGCTGAAGTTCCAACAATAAAAATCAAACAAAACATAGTTGGATGCATATTTAGCAGTTTACTATATTTTATTGTTTCATTTACATTTCCATTACGTATGAACTTTGTAATTTTTTAATTTTTATAAAGTTACACAGTACAATGATATCAATTGAAATATATAAAGTTATAGATTTCAGTGTATTAGTTAACAAATATGAAATTAATATATAGGTGTCCCTCGCTTTACGCGATTAATTTGTTCAATGAAATAATCACGTAAAGTTAGTTGAATTTAGCATGGGTGAATAGGAATAGGAGTTTATTCAGAAGGATTAAAAAAATGAAAATTTACACCTGTGAACAAAAGATCAAATTTTAATGGATGAATTATTTAAACCGAAACAAAACATACAAATTTTTATGAGTGAATGGTTGGATGAATGAATTTAATTATTATAAGTCATAAATAACTAAACACTACATAATTCTGACAGTCTTCAATTCAATGCTGAATGGATTGGGTCTGGTGAATCTGGATCAGCACTCTCTTGCTCTCTTGTGGTCTCTGGGATGTTATGCTGATAATCTTCAATTTTTTTAATGAAACAATCGAGATTTAGCTGACGGGTAGCATTCTCTTCCTCTTTCTCTATAAAGTTCTTTATAGCAAGCCAAAAAATTCTGAATTTCTCTCGCAACTTTAGCGCTTCTAGTTTCATTAGGATCATTTTCATCAATTATTCTGACAGCACTGTCAATATGTTTAAAAAATTCAGTCATTAGCTTTTTTGAATGTTGTTTGATAGCTCAGTAACAAAGGGCTCCTGACTTTCATCATCCATGTTGTTTTCTGTTTCTAGAAGCTTTTCATTAGCTGAGCTCTGTTGAGTGGTATTCGTATAATATTTAAAATAATTATTACATTTTTAACTATAAAATTAAAGATTATTTTAAAAAAATTCTGTTATAAAAATATATATTATAATGAAGTTTATTTTTTGTTAAATTTATATGCTTTCCAGACAAAAATTCGAAACAGTATTATTACAATTGACTGTCTTCTCTCTTTTCTGTATTAAGATTACTAAAAAACATGTCATTTTCATTCTGGAATTTAAATCAGAAAAAAAATATTTATTAATAAAAAGTAAAAAAAGTATCTTCGGTTTTGATGTTCAGTAATCAGTTGAGAAGTTTTCGGTTTCTTACAAAATAAAAAAAGCAATATGCAAATTTTTTTTATGTTAATACAAAGGCGATGTTGGGAGCAATCAAATGTTACCTACAGAATATGTTTAATATCACTAAAAATATTATAATCTATTAAACTTTGAATATAAAATTTAATATCAATACTTAGGAGATTTATAAAAAATTGAGATTTGTATTATATTATACAAATATTTTTATATTTTTATACAAATAAAAATATTAAAAAGATGAACTCATAAAATTTTGATTTAATAAAAAATATATCATGTTAAATTTGAATTATAAATACTTCATTAAGTATTTATAATTCAAATTTAACCTGATATATTTTTTACAATGGTATATGGTAAGAGTTTTTGAAATTTTACCAGTTTTGTACGAGCATCATTCACGATAGGATTCATATGTTTTTCAAGGCAGACGCGACAGGCCACGTCCCTCCTCTCTCCCCACTCTGACAGACAAATGTTACCCCTAGTCATTTAAGTACAAGAGTAGTTTAACTTAAACAGCAGTCAGCACGTCCATTTTTAAATTTATAAACAAATTATGGCGAATTGAAATATGATACTCTGTTTTTTAATCAAATGAGATCGCATTACAAAATAAATATTGAAAAAAAAACACAAAAACGATAGAAAAACAGGAATTTTTGCAGTTAGGAGAAAACATTTGAAGGATTTCGATAAAATATTTCTTAAAATCCTATAACTGATAAAAAATTATAGATAATTTATGCAAATTAATGTATCAAATTGATAACACGCAACCGAAGATAATTACAGATAGTAGGTATCAGGCACCAGGTTAACTATATGTAAAATATGGTAATTGATTCTTGCTTTGTGAGATTCCTCCCATTAGCCAACCTCATTGGTAATTGGTTCTTGCTTTGTGAGATTTTTGGTAATTGGTTCTTGCTTTGTGAGATTTTGGCCATTAGCCAACCTCATTGAATAACCACAATACTAATTGTTTAAGAAATATTTATTTTCATATTTCTTACATCGTAAATTATTAATAATTTACCAGGATTGCGTCTCAAACCATCATCAAAACCAACTGCCAAATCGAAACAAAAATAGCAAATCGAAAGCGGAAGTTGAGCCCCACCTGGCCGCCAATTCTGGGTCGAGAATTTAGTGGATAGTCCGATTTGCAATTAAGCATTACAGCTTTATTGAATCAGTAAATTAGTTCCAGATGGAATTGTGAAGTTACGAACCAATGAGAAATTTTTAACAAGTTTTCTATTTGTTTATTAGCAAAATATGACAGCAAATTAAATTAGTTCCAGATAGCATTAATAAGCGAAGTTAATGAACCAATGAGTACAAGTTTTCTATTTGTTTATTAGCAGAATACGACAGCAAAAGATGATTTTTCTTATTTGTTTATTAGCAGAATACGACAGCAAAAGATAACAAAAACAAATATTTTTCACAAGTTTTATTTTAAATAAAGAAATCAGATAATAAACAAAACAAAATAAATAATAATTTCACAAGTTTTATTTTAAATAAAGAAATCAGGTAATAAATAAAATAAATTAAATAATATGGGTAGCATAGCAGTATAATAGGCAAATAATAGCTAACCGCAAAAAAGCCCATCTTTCTGGTGTTTCACCCCTTCAAAGCCAATTGACTGTTCTTGGATTACCCCCTTGTCCGGTTTTACTAACTGAAAATTAGAGTGACTGTTCATGGACTGCTCCTCGTCCGGTTTTACTAACCGAAAATTAACTATTGTTCTTGGACTGCTCCTTGTCCAGTTTTACTAACCAAAAATTAACGAAATTTGTTAATTGACATCATAAAAGGAGGCAGAGCTTTGTTAGTAAGAATGCTTGTCCGGTTTTACTAACCGAAAATTAACATTAATTTGTTAATTGACATCGTAAAAGGGGATGGACATTTGTTAGTAAGACTGGTCTATGCTTACAACTTAAAAGGAAGCGGAGCTTTGTTAGTAAGACTGGTCTATGCTTACAACTCACGGTTTTACTAACCGAAAATTAACGGTAATTTGTTCATTGACATCATAAAAAGCTCCTCGTTCGGTTTTACTAACCGAAAATTAACATTAATTTGTTAATTGACATCATTAAAGGGACGGACATTTGTTAGTAAGACTGGTCTATGCTTACAACTCGCATTAATTCTAACCGAAAATTAACGGTAATTTGTTAATTAACATCATAAAAGGAGGCCAACTGAAAATTAACAGTAATTTGTTAATTGACATCATAAAAGGAGGTGCATTACTAACCGAAAATTAACATTAATTTGTTAATTGACATCATAAAAGAGAATGGACCCTTATTAGTAAGATTGGTCTATGCTTACAACTCGCATTAATCGAATATTTGCTCACACTAATAAGGAGAGGACACAGCTGACTGCCCACCGATTTTGATGAAACTGAACTGATATAATCTAGAACAAAAAATATCAAATAGTGTCCGGGCATTTGTGCCAATATGCCTTATAAATAAAAATATTAGAGTTTAAAGCTTAGGTTCTGTGAGTTTAAGAAATAAGAAAGAGAAAAAGAGTGCTGCTAACGCTACACTCGTAGCATAGTGTGTTTGTGCCGATCCTGTAATCTCAATATTGCGGCTTCAAGGCCCGTCTCTCTCTGATGTTTTTTTTATTTTAAAAAATAATTAAATTCACATAATTAAAAGAAATTTTTATTTTTATTATATGGAAATTATGTAAACAGTCTCCAGAAATTGCATCTGATGTCGACAGTGAGTAAAGTTGTAAAAAATTTCTTTTTCTACTGTCGTTCACATATGATGTACGTACGTGTACAATGAGGAGGAATACGAGTTGGTGTAATAGGTTTTTTTTTTGTATTTTTGTTGCAAAACATTAATTTTATTCCTTGTGATTTAATTCATCGCATTATGTATGTTTTATGTTAAAAATACGAAATATTAAACACTACATTCTGTATACCCGATTTTTATGCCATCTTATTAGGAATACAATATATATAATAACTACATTTCAATACATTAAATATTAATAAAAAAATCAAATAAAATAAAAATTTCTTTTAATTATGTGAATTTAATTATTTTTTATTTTTTAAAAAATAAAAAAAAATCGTCAGAGAGAGACGGGCCTTGAAGCTGCAACCTTGAGATTACGGGATCGGCACAAACACACTATACTATGAGCATAGCGTTAGAAGCACTCTCTTTCTCTTTCTTATTTCTTAAACTCGCCGAACCTAAATTTTAAATGCTAATATTTTTATTTATAAGGTGTATTGGCACAAATGCTCGGATACGTATTCAATATTTTTTGTTCTAGATTACATCAGTTCAGTTTCATCAAAATTGGTGGGTAGTCAACTGTGTCCTCTCCTTGTAAGTGAAAAACGGTATCATTTTTATAAGTCCTGCCTGTATTTTCCCTTCCATTCGTGATATCAAACATAAACAAAATTCCTGAAATTCTTGCAGCTTGTTTATTTCCATTTGAAACAAAATTCCTTATTTCAAATGGAAATAATCAAGTTGCAAGAAAACACAGATCTGAAATTTATGGAATTATCAAAAATTGATTTTTACGAAAATTTAAATTCCCAAATGTTTCCAAACTTAATTGATAATGTCAGAAAAATAATTTCATTGCTCAAAAGCATGTACATGTGTGAACAATTTTTTTCAATAATAGCATTCTTGAAATCAAAACATAGATCGAGAATAAATAATGAAAATTTAGAACACAATTTGTGTGTTGCAACAATAAAAATTGAACCAGATATCAAATCATTATTAAAAAAATAAGCAGTGACAAATATCACACTAAAAATGTTAACAAAAGTTGGTTTTATTAATGATTTTTTATAATGTTTTCGATATGTATTATGCAACAAGCAATAATTATTAAATAAAAAATTTATATGAAAAAATTTATTTACAATTCCTAAAAATAATGCTATTTGTCCATAGGACTAGTTTTTTTTTTTTCAACTCAAATTTGGTTATCAAATCTGGCCCACTCACCAAAAAGATTGCCCATTCCTGGCTTACGTAATTGTTGTTTGAAAATTTTTATTAAAATGAAATGTTGAAATTAGAAATATTTCTCCTACAGGAATGAATGTTTATCTTCTATTGAAATTGTACTTATTTTATATAGATTATAATTGTATTATAATTTACATAAAAGAAGTTATTAATTTTTTGAGTAAATGATGACTATAATCTGCTTATTAAATAAAATACTATTTTGTTTTAATTTGCATACTTTTTGTAAATTATTTTATAAATCCATCTAGAATAGTAGATAGTGAAATAAGGAATATTATCATTATATAATTGATTTTTATTTTAAATTTAATGAATTCACTTAAAATAAAATTTTTTTAATCATAAAACATATATATATATATATATAGAGGTGTTCATTGACTTATATAAATCCTATTTTAGTAAAAAATTCTGGCAGCCAAAATATTTCAAATAATTTTTGTAATTTAATATGTAATGCAGTAATTTTTAAGAAGAAATAGCAGGATCATAACATTACAGTAATAAGAGTGAATAACATTATCAATAATGTTAATAGAGGTATTGAACTGTTACTAATATTACTATAATTACAGTGTGTTTCTAAAAGATCTGACCAAATTTATATCACAGATGCTGCTCATCAATCGGATTGTGGAGGAGGGGGATCGACGGGCCGGGCCCGGACCCCATGAAAAATATTTTCAATGGGTGGGAGCCGGGATTCGAACCCGAATCCTCCAGAGTGGAAAGCCGAAGCGTTTCCACGCGGCCAATCCGGCCAACTCTGGAAGCCACTTGGTTTATCCCTGTCACTATAAACGTATTGGTCAGCTGCAAAACAAATACAGGCACAGATACAGCGGGTAAATCTTCCCTCCACGAGAAGGCAGCCTCATCTCGGGAGTGAATGAAAGAATGGGATCGACGGGATGGCCTGGGCTCCATGATAAATATTCTTAAGCGATGGGATCCGAGATTCGAACAGGGTCCTCCAGAGTGGAAAGCTGAAGCGTTTCTACGCAATCGAATTATATCTGGCGGCGGCCACTTTCAGAGCCCATCACAGCTGGCCAGGAGATGATGGGGTCAACCGGATGGTTGAAGTATGGGGTTCGATGGGCCGGGTCCAGACATCTGAAAATCTGTATGTTTGGGAAAGGGATTTGAACCCGATCCTCAAGGGAAGTAAGCCATAGTTTACCACATGGGCATCCAGCCAACTCGCCACCTTAACATTTGGAACTGTTTTAGGGCTTCTATTCCTCGCATATGATAAGATAAGCCAATCCCAATCTGTTATCCATCGGATTGGCCGCGTGAAATTGCTTCGACATTCCACTCTAGATGACTCGGGTTTTATTCAGGCGTCCAACCTCTTGAAAATGTTTATCATTAGATTGAGACTCATAGGTCGGTTTCCGTCTTTCTGATCCAGTTGACCGCTCCACAGAGTGAGAAACTTGCGGAAGCGCTTCCTTCACCCTGTCAGTTAATATTCTAGTAGAATGGAAAATGGTGTCATATGCGAGAAAAATATCCCGACCCGCCAAAGATTTGTACGGTGGCTAACGAAAAGCATAATCTCCTGGCAGACAATAGAGGATACAATCTCTCCTTCCTACCCAATATATGAATTTCTTCATTTGAAAGAGCATCACTCAATACAGTGGGTAATCGGTAAACGAATATAATCCGTTCCAAGACAATGTTCGTTATTCGAATTGTTCGGTAACCGATCATCAATTTACCATAGGTTTTTATGGGAATTTGATTAATTTGTTCCGGACACCAAAAAACATAAATAAAAAATTATATAATTTCTTATTACGTTTATTTATATATAATAACAATAATATATACTGTACACACATAGTCTTGCATTTTCATCTATATCAGGAGTGGGCAACCATTTTTGTAAGGGCCGTATAGAAAAATTTATGGTAGGCCACGGGCCAAAACAAAAACAATTGATAATACAGTAATATTATTTATTTAAAAAAGAGAAGGTACAGAAGGTTGCCCACCCCTAATCTATATGTTTATTTCTGATAAAGGATCTGTCCAATATCGATTGCTTTTCTCTCTCCCTCAGGATTTTTCGGAAGTAATTAATAGCATTGTCGTGGTAGATCTCTCCAAGCCTATTGATTTCAACCTGGTATGGGGGCCGTGGTAGAGATCCCCAAGCCTATTGACCTCAACCTGGTATGGGTGCAATCTAAGACCAAAAAATTGTAAAATCTCTCTCTTACCTTCTTTAATAAATGTTTGATTTGTGACCAAAAAATTGTAAAATCTCTCTCTTACCTTCTTTAATAAATCTTTAGTTTGTTTTATGTTGTCTCCGAGTTCATTTTAATCGGGAAAAACTACCGTTGTTCCATCTTTACCCCTAAGTCCACAAACACGCAAGGCCTAAGCCTGAGTGATCCCTCCTGAAAAATTGGAGGAGTGGGAACCCCGGATTCTCCAGAATGGTAAACCACATCTTTATTACGCAGTCATCGGTCTGACCTATCATTTCGTCAGTCCGCGAGTCCCACTGTTTGTTCTGAGGTGTTTGTTATCCGAACCTGCGTTCGTTAACCGAAAATAAAAATCTTTCGAAAAAGTGTTCGTTATCCGAACTGTTTGTTAACAGATCACCCACTGTAACTTAAATCGCGAATTAAGCCCTCGGATACTTCAGTCACATTACTAAAATTTAACTGAGACTCGAAAAATGAACGGATTTCAATTTCATCTATCTTATCGAAGATGTGGGTTCCTTAATTTGGACTTTCGGTGCACTTTCGGGAGAGTATAGCATGTCACCAAATGCACCAGGTAGATGCTTATCTTGTATTCTGAGACAGGCCCAAAGGCCGCTCCCCTGCTCCACATACTAGGATGCGACTTTCGGTGCACTTTCGGGAGAGTATAGCATGTCACCAAATGCACCAGGTAGATGCTCATCTTGTATTCTGAGAGAGGCCCAAAGGCCGCTCCCCTGCTCCACATACTAGGGTACTGCAGCGTACTTTATGCCTGCGAGAATAATCTCGGCTTAATCATAGCCTGCCACTGGGGTGCGGACTTGCCTGCCACCTCCTGGTCCACGAAGCGAACGAAATACGAATACGGCGGACTCGCTCATGTTTGCCAGGCATAGGGGTAAGAAGCCCGCATTCGTATCTCGTGCACTGTGTCTCCGAAGCGAACTTTACATTGCCGAGTATCGCCTCCATCCACAGATGTAGCAGAGACACAAAGAGGCAGTATTTGCTAGTGTAACGACCGTTTTCCTCCCCGGAGGGATCGAAAACACAAAGAGGCTGATGTATTTGCTATTACTAGTTCTCCTACAAAAGGAGAATTCCTTAGGACACCATAGTTTGGGCACAAACGCTGCGAAAAACGAGACAGCCCGCCGGAAGGTCAGAAAGAAAGGAATCGCCGAACCTTCCACACATGCAGAACCCTTACTAATAATCGCATCGGAAGGGTGGAACGCACGAATGTGCGATTCAACCCAACTGGAAAAGGATGAGAATCTCCACGGTTTGATCACCGATGTAGCCCACTGTCAGTGCCTGACTGGCAGCCAGCATGGAGAAGATATCGACCGATGCCGTGCAATGGCTGGGCTCTGGCGCCTTGCCGTGGCCGAATATCGTTCGGATCAACTCCCCGAGGTTTTATGATTCCCTAGGAAGCAAGCTTCCCCGGTCTCTGGATGAACCCACTCAGCCCGAGGAAGGCCAATATTCGGGTGGTCACCGTAACGGCTTCTATCTCTCCACCATACCCTAGGAAGCAAGCTTCCCCGGTCTCTGGATGAACCCACTCAGCCCGAGGAAGGCCAATACTCGGGTGGTCACCGTAACAGCTTCTATTCCCTTCACCATTCATCCCTTCGGACCGGTACAACGCCTTAGGATTGGGACCCTTATAGAGGGCTCGTACTTCACGCAGGGCATACATCGGACTGATTCTTAATCCCGTATCCGCAGGGACTCGGACGGTCGAGTGGCGAACTATGGAGCATCCACCAGCGAGGGGTGGGTGCAGCCACGCTCTACCGGCCCTATAAGAATTTCTTCACTAGAGGAAGCTATTATTGGGGGCCGGGGCCTCCCAGGCCCCGGCCCCTAGTGGGACTCTCGCAGGCCGACCAGTTTTTCTGCTGGATCTCTCTATAGAAAGTCAAACGAGATCCGAGAGCGAAATATACGGCTATGACTTCCCACGGCTTTTCTACTCGGGGCCGCCAAACCCTTTCGATGAGCCGCAGACACACCAATGTCTGCACACGCCCACCCGCGGTGTGGGGTGGTCTTTGCCAGAATTTCGCCAAGCATTTCGCAACCTCCTAGTTTTTCCCTGTCACTATGGACGTATCGGCCCGGCTGTATGATATGGGCATAGTGACAGCCGGTAAGCCCTCTCGCCACGTCAAGGCGGGCGCCCTCGAGAGAGACCAGGTAGACGCAGAGAGATCATGGTAAAATGTCGTCAAGACATCAAACAATATTAATGTATTGACCCGGCTGCTACACAGATACAGACAATATCGGCATGAGCCCTCCTGCCTCATTAAGGTGGGCCTTCCCCAAAATAGAATACTATATGGCATGGCGAAAGAAGTCGTTTTACTGGCTATGAACTCCTACAGAACACTAGTCGGATTGTCAATATCCTGAATTAAACAGTATTGTTCAGACCACTTGAATAAAGTATCTGGTAGTGAAACCCGAGAATCGAACTGATAATCCTCCTGAGTGGAAACCGAAACCTATTTCCACGTGAACAACCGGCTTAATGAAGAATTATATATGAACTATAACATATATTTCTTACCTTGAGCGAAATTTTCGAACTTAACAATAATGATTATATAATATTTAAATTAATTTTATTAATTAAATATTTGCAAAGTTATATTTTTTATACATTTAGGCTCAAGTGTAACAAAATCCGTAGCTAAAAATATTTGCCATTTACCGGATTTAGATTATCGAATTGTTTAATTTTGAAGATATATAATAAAAGTTATCATAAAAATGTACTATTTTTTCACAGATTACTGAATTATGTACTATGTTATTTTGTACATAATTCTATATCATTAAATTTAATTGACTTCTCTTCTTGTATATATTACGTGCAGCAATATGAAATTTATAATGGTATTTTAGCAAAATAAAATGGTGTTAGAGATGCGTTTATTAAGCTACAATTTAAAGAATTTTAAATGGCTGAATATACATTCAAACTATTAATATAAAGTAGTTGAACTATTTATTGGATTTTTATAAAATTTGGGATAATACTCGCGACATTGAAATTCATCTAGATATATCAAGTAAGCTTACAACATCAGCTATTTAATTATGGTGAAATTTTTTCTCATGTTTCCTCTCACAAATTTTTTAAATATTTGATATGTTTTTTGGAAGTCATAAATTGTTCATAATAGATCTTGAAATAATACTAGTTAATCTTATAACTACATCTATTTAAGAATAGAGTACATTTAAAATTTTTTAGTTCTTTCATTCTAATGGAGTTGATTTAGATCTTGTCAAACTTCAAGTCCTCTATCAGATTGATAATATTTTTTAATTGTTAGCGGAATGACCATTGTGGAAGTGTGCTCCGCTTCCATTATGTTGGCTATAGATTCAATTCCGTGTGGAACACTTTCAGGATTTTCGGGAGGGGTGCAGACTTGCTTATTAAATTCCATTCATCACTTAACGGCTAAACTCTCCAGAGATGTCGACGGCCTGTGCTAGTCATGAAAATGGTCAGCCGCTTAGTACACTCGGGTGGATTGCAGGTTTATATTGCATATAAACTTGCATTCCACCGGAGTGCATTCCGCACTCCACCCTGCTTTTATAAGAACTATATTTATGTTTCATTTTTTCTTTCTTGCTTGTTTTATATTATTTTCCAACCAAAAATTATAAAGTGTCTTTCATTACATTATTAGTTCCCATCATTGATCGACCATACACATGTGGAATTGGTCGTAAAATAATTAACAGGGTTTAATGAGTCAAAGCTCCCTTGAAAAACATTCGAAGGTCTGTATTGTGCGTCTATAATACTGGTATATTCGGAAAACACGAGGTTAGGTCTTGCTGCTTGGCAGATGTACCAATAGGATTCATTTCATGAAAACAGTTAAGTTTTACATCCATAGGATTTGACCCAGTTTGAATCGAGATTCCGTCTCTTGGTCAGTCTGTAAAGGGAATGTAGGACTGGCTTAATCCCACTGTACATACTGCTAACCGCTTCAGAGTGTGGGCAGATCTGAAGTCATCCCAAGAACTTATGAATTATGGAAGTAAACATAGCGTAGTGTGGAGATCGGCAATCTGGATGTAATTAAGAAATAATTAAGTCGCAATTAGGACAAACGAGGGAGAAACGAAATACACAAACAAAGGAGTTCTGTCAAACAACTTCAAGAAATACGACGGCATTATAGATGGTATTTCGATCAGCTCGCGAACTTCGTCCACAATAACAATAAATCGCTGTGAATGTTTATATCAGGTGTCTGCCAAATAGTCGCGAATTGGACACCTGACTCAGCGAATTTTCGAGAAGTAAACATCTGAAATCTCTCTGTGGGAAAAAAGGGTCAAAGGTCAATGGGTATATAAGAGCCGTTGACGCCTTCGATAGGAGCCACTGGTTCCAGGTATCTTCCGGTCGTTCCCGTCTCGATCTCCGAGATTCTCCTCTCGTTCATCGCTCACTGATCTTTACCGAAGTATTCTACAAGCCATTCCCACTTGGGTCCCGAGTTAACAACTCTTCTTGCCGACAGTTCAACCGCTAGAATACTTCATCTCCCTCCGAAACAGCAACAGAGAACACGGCAGCTGATAGTTAGTTGTTCGTTGTTCTGTTGATTTGAACGGTTGACAGCTGTCAACCGTTCAACTCAACAGAAGACTTCCTAGTGTGTGCGTGCCCTTGATTCCCATTTAAAGGACTAAAGACTGTATAATAGGGACTAAAGACTATTGTTTAAATTATTGTCCTGCATTCATCCCCACTGCTGAAATTGTGGATCTCTTGGTAGGTTAGGTTAGGTGGTTAAGCCGGGTTAGTTCGGTTAAGCCTCCATATCCTCATGGGATATTCATTATCTGCCGGCGGCTACTTATAGAGCTCATCACAGGCTGGCCAACACCCATGATGAGATCAACCAGATGGTTGAAGATGAGGTTCAACGGGCCGGGCCGGCGCTACTCCGCCATATCCTCTTGGGATATACTGTATCTGACGGCGGCCACTTGTGAAAGCCGCCATATCCTCATGGGATATTCTGTATCTGGCGGCGGCTACTTATAGGCCATATCCTCATGGGATATTCTATATCTGGAGGCGGCCACTTATAGCCCCTATCCTCATGGGATATACTGTATCTGGCGGCGGCCACTTGTAGAGCCAACACAGGCTGGCCCAACACCCATGATGGGGCCAACCGGATGGCTGAAGGATGGGGTTCAACAAGCCTGGCCCGGACCCCTCCTGAAAAACTGGAGGTGTGGGCCCAGATTTGAACCCGGATCCTCCAGGGTGGTAAGCTGCAGCTTTACCACGCGGCCTTCCGGCCGACGTGGATCTCTTGGATGATACAGTAGTGCATTGTATTCCAGGTATCTCTCTCTCTATATATGATGATTATTTGTCACAGCAGTTTGTGATACAGATCTCTCTATTAATAAAGGAAGTTGTCCTTTTACGTATGTAGTCTTTGTAACGACTTGCCGATCAGCACAATCATTCCCCGTCCTGACTGACGTGCTAAGTTGATATACCGCTCGCTTGTTTGTCGACGTCCTACCGGACTGGTGTCAGAACCTGACATTTTTCGCATTTAGGCCTAACGCCTGTGTGTTTTACCATCCTCGGTCCTACAATTGGTGTCAGAGTGGGATAGAAGTAATGAATTGGAATCAGAAGAGGACGAATTTGGATTTGTAAACGTTTATTGAACTTCGAGTGGCTAATAATGAAGCTGATTCGGCAGTTTGGTCAGAGACAACTTCCACAGGGGCGTTCAACGCGTTCACTGGAATGATTCCCAATTATGCTGGTGAATCAACACAATGCATCACGACGAATTTGGATTTGTAAACGTTTATTGAACTTCGAGATGGCTAATAATGAAGCTGATTCTGCAGTTTGGTCAGAGACAACTTCCACAGGGGCATTCAACGCATTCACTGGAATGATTCCCAATTATGCTGGTGAATCAAACAATGCGTCATAGACATTTTGACATAATAGAGGAAATTGCCTTCCTAGCATCATGGTGCGATAGACAAAAATTAGGGATTGCGAAATGTAAACTAACGAGGATTGCGAGAGAATACGCTTGGCGCGATTTTAAAATGAAGGATGTATCAGACTACAAAACATTCAAGGCACAGATGCTTAAGGGTTTTGCGAAGATCCCGTATACGATTACACTACAAGAATTTCATACTTGCGTCCAACAGAGAGGCAACGACGTTCAGACTTATGCCGTTAGACTCCAATCGCTTGTAGCGGAAACACTCATTGAAGTGGCGAGTACTAATGAATGGGAGAGAATTATTATCGAACAAGCTCAAAGAAAAGAACAAGACGAGAAATTAAAGGTCCAGTTTTTAAATGGTATAAATGACCGGATTAACAGATCAGTCATGTCCCAGAATCCGAAAACTTTCGAGGAGGCTTTACTAGAGCCGACGTGCGAAGAACATATAGAGCGAGTACTCGGCAAACCCCGGCCGTATGTGGGCAGAATAGAAAAACTTGATGAGACAAACGCCTCCGAAGTAAATGTAGGCTCATCTGAAAAAACTGCTAACAATTACTAGAGCCGACGTGCGAAGAACATATAGAGCGAGTACTCGGCAAACCC
This sequence comes from Olivierus martensii, assembly GCA_000484575.1. NCBI lineage: Eukaryota > Metazoa > Arthropoda > Arachnida > Scorpiones > Buthidae > Olivierus > Olivierus martensii. The sequence continues at coordinate 27,851 of AYEL01091663.1, read as the reverse complement.
CGGCCGTACGTGGGCAGAATAGAAAAACTTGATGAGACAAACGCCTCCGAAATAAATGTAGGCTCATCCGAAAAAACTGCTAACGAAACGGAGGAGCTAGAGGCAGCAATCAGACAAATTAACGACGGGCTAGACACATTAGAGACGGAGCCTGACACAGCGGTCAACACATATATCGAACCGAATCCAGACATGACGACAAACACATATCAGATAATGATTGAATTAAAGGTGGCGATTGAACAACTTCATGATAGATTGAATAAATTAGAAGCTATGTCGGAAAATGAAACATTAGTAAAACGAGCGAATTCACAAATATCTTATTACTAGCAGCCAAGAAATCAAGAGAATTTGTATTACAAAAAACCGCCGTCAGAACGATATAATATATTAGGAATCAAACGATTAATATTATAGGCCGTCACAAAATAGACCTATATTTAAACGGACGTCTAATCAGTGGGCTTGAAACGATTGGGAAAAACCAATATCGCAAATTACATGGCCACAGAACTTTGGCATGCTAAGAGGAGGTCCGAGGTTTTGCAAACCATCTCCGTCGCCACAATATTTAGCAGAGAGACAGCCACCTATTATTCAGCAAAGGTCACAGTACAAACTTCGTTGCTGTCAGCATCATCGAAGGTAAACGGATTCACAATAGGTGCGAGAAAATGTCACTAGTAACCAAGCAAATAAATTTGTAGAAAAACAGCGAAAAATGTATATGCAAGATATCTTCAGTTAGGGAAAGTCTGAACCAAAATAATCAATTCCCATTTAAGGGCAAAAAGTACATCCCCACTGCGATACACAGACTGACACAGAAAAGCAGTGTCGCTCGAATTAAAATTAAGAAAAACAAGAAAAATAAGCGAAAACATAAACGGAGAGGCAAATGTAATAACAAGCAATCGAGGTGTCAATTTAACAATCCATATGCTAGAATTAAAACTGTTTGTCAGGATCAAAACAAAGTTGATCAAAATGAGAGGATAAAAATGAATTCAGTAACAAAATTAAAAGAAACTCAGCCTCGCAAGTATACAGTCAGCAATTTTAATAATAATAGTTATAATGTTAAATTTAAATAGATTTCATTTTCACATAATGCGAATACAATAGGAGGCAAATAACTGAATAAGGGAATAAAGCCAATTTGATACAATTTATTTATCCAGATGTTGCATCACATTTAAAAGATATCGTTCGTAGAAAGAACAATCCACAAACACACCCCCTCCAGGGGACAAATTAGAATAGGCCTAACGTAAGAACCTGTGTGTCGTAAGAGGCGACTAAAAGGCAACATAAGGTAGAGATTTATGCAAAGGCTCAGTAAGGCCAATGTATCACCACCAACTCCACACTGGTATCAAAGGGAGTAAACATAACATTTGTGTATATTTTTTTCTAACAGGTCTAACAGATAAAATTTAGAAGAAAGAGGAAATTAGTGAACAGGTATATAGCATAGCCAATGCATGAGCAGGCTCACGCTACAAATGCAGACATCCCAAAAACAATGCAAGTTCATGCTATACAAGCTGGTACAAAACAAAATATCTATAACATTTCAAAACGAAATTATAGAAATAAGTCGAAAATGTAGAAATAAATAAGGAAAGAAATACAGAAAGAATATAAATTAAGTATAAGTAAACAAATTAACAGAAATATATGCAAGTACCACAGCATAAACGAAAGGCATAGTCTGGTGTGCACTACACAATGGCTGACACACCAAACAAATAGGGCTAATGCGCAATACACAAGTGAATATATGACAAAGAAGAAATAAGGGTTAATACAGTAAAAATAAAAATATGATAAGACAAGTCGAAATAAATAAAAAGTGAAAGAAAATTAAAATGACATCATTAACATTGACTTTAGTATCAACAATTGTGCCCTGGCAATGACCTTGGCAAACTCAGAACGGATAGCTTGAAGGAGATTGGAAGTTATTATCAAAGAATAGAACCAACACATTCCATCTCTCTCCAACACTATTGTTAATTTCAACAAGAATGTGTCGAAATAGAAATTGTATTCAGATTTCCATATTAATAAAAGAGTTAGTTACTTATATCACAAAGGAGCTGCTGTTGAAGTTTTAATGGGCGATTCTTTAGTGTATATCAATTTCTTTTATTTTAATTGTTAGATATTGTGTAAAAGTACGATAGTTAAAAACTTTTATTATTAATTTCAAATTGCAAGATAGACATTTTATCTTTATGTTCAATGAATTTAACCTTTTATATTCTACGCAATAAAGTTGTTTTGTCATGGTAGTCACACACATACATACACGGTCGCGATTTTGGCTGTGTGAACTTATGAGAAAGAGAGATCTCAGTGAGTTAATTTGTGAGAGAGGAAGATACTAAGTCGAGATAATGATAGATAGAAATAACTAATTGAAATATGAATTAATTTTAGTTATATATAATCATTGTTTATTTAAATAAGTAATTTTTGTTGTATTGTACATTTCATTAAGTTAATTTATAAAATGAATCTATCATCCGAGGTTATAGATCATTTTGGAAAGTGAGGAGTATTGTGGTGATCGGCAATCAGATATAATTAAGAAATAATTAAGTCGCAATTAGGTCAAACGAGGGAGAAACGAAATACACAAAAAAAGGAGTTCTGTCAAACAACTCCAAGAAATACGACGAAATTATTTCGATCATTTTGATCAGCTCGTAAACTTCGTCCACAATAACAATAAATCGCTGAGAATGTTTATATCAGGTGTCTGCAAAATAGTCACGAATTGGACACCTAATTCAGCGAATGTTCGAGAAGTAAACATCTGAATTCTCTCTCTGGGGAAAAAGGGTCAAAGGTCAATGGGTATATAAGAGCCGTTGCCGCCTTTGATAGGAGCCTCTGGTTCCAGGTATCCTCCGGTTGTTCCTGTCTCGATCTCAGAGATTCTCTCTCGTTCATCGCTCACTGATCTTTTCCGGAGTATTCTACAAGCTATTCCCACTTGGGTCTCGAATTAACAACTCTTCTTGCGGACAGTTCATCTGCTAGAATTCTTCATCTCCCTCCAAAGCAGCAACAGAGAACATGGCAGCTGACAGTTAGTTATTCGTTGTTCGACTGTCAACCGTTCAACTCACAGAAAACTTCCTAGTGTGTGTGTGTATTCCCTTGATTCCCATTTAAAGGACTAAAGACTGTATAATAGGGACTAAAGACTATTGTTTAAATTATTGTCCTGCATTTGTCCCCGTCTGTTGAAATTGTGGATCTCTTGGATGATACAGTAGTGCATTGTATTCCAGGTATCTCTCTCTCTCTATATGATGATTATTTGTCACAGCAGTTTGTAATAGAGAACTCTCTATTAATAAAGGAAGTTGTCCTTCCTCGAACGTAGTCTTTGTATTGACTTGCCAATCAGCACAATTATTCCATGTCCTGACTCAGGCTTCGTACCCGACTGGTGTCAGAACCTGACTTTTATCACATTTAAGCCTAACGCCTGTGTGTTTTATCGTCCTTGTTCCCACAGTATCTAAAGTATAGAAAAATATAGTTTTTTTATGAATATTATCAAAACGGTTTTTAGTTTATTTATAACGATTATGATAATTAGTAATATTTTAGCTTTAATGAAATATATAATGTAAATAAGTTACATTAGATAATGAAAAAATTTCATGTTACATTTCATCAAGATCTTTTCTATAAGGAAATTCCTTTCGTATGCCGTACAATGCAAAAAATATTACATGTGATTCTTCAGATATCAACAATTTTCCAAACTCATTGGTTTTTTGAATATTGCAATGACTGGATATGGGATTACAAATGCAAATTTCTCTTTCAATACTTGAGGAATTGTTTCTTCCACATTATAAAATTTCTTGTTTGAAATCATAAGATCTGTGAGTATCTTTGCATATCCAGTTTTTGAATTCTAAGAAATAATTTATATTGAGGTTACTTTTTATATTTAAAATATATTTATACATATGGTGCCATTAATTGACGTTGAAAATATTTAAAAATTAGACATCAAAAATGAAAATAATAGGGTTAGTGGTACGAATGAAAAAGTTAACTGAATCCATAAATTGAATTTTTAATTAATAATGATAGCTTGATTCAATATAATATTTCCATTATTAATTATTTAAAAAACATTTTTATGAGAATTTTTTGTTTATTTCTATCTTTTAATTCGATAAATTCCTTATAAATTTTATATAATAATATAAACGAGTATCTCTTTCAGTAACATGGATTATTCTAACTGATTATCAATGTACGTGATTCACGATCTATGTAATCTATTTCATCGCATTAAATGACTTTGTTTATTTAATTTTAATATATAAATATTTATTTTATTGTATTAAGTGTGAAGGTAGTACATAAATGAATAAATTCCTTATTTTTAGAAGTCGTATTTATTTAATTTAACTTAGCATTACATCAACAATTCGTTTGTTCGAATATTTGAAGATTAAAATAATGGGACTTCGAATTAAGCGATTTCAAAATTACAACTATTTTCAAAGGCTTAAATATTTAAGGGATAAATTTTGCAATTTTTTTTAAATTATTAATAATATATCTCATTTCTCATGAATAGGGTGAACATTAACAATTAAGAAGGTGAATTTCCATTCTAGTCATTTTTTGGTGTTCTGGAAATTTGAAACGAAAATTGAAACAACCGTTCCTTTTGTTAGGTTGTGTTAATCAATATGCCCTATGTCACACTTACAAGGGGTGCTTGAGAACCAGGTAAAAACGAAAAGGAACCTAACTTTATAAATAAAGGTAGAATAGATAGATAGTTCGATCAGTCTATTATTGAGATATAATTCAAATATAAACGCTTAATCAACAATAAAATTCGGGATACATTCATTTTGCGGAAGAGAAAAACGAGGCGTAAGGCGGTCAGCGCAAATGCTACGTCAGCACTAATTGCTTAGCAATGCTGGACTACTTGGTTCGAAGGAAGTTTTTATAATAAATCAAATTTTAAAAAATGAAAAGGAATAAATCGAATTATTTCGTGAAAGTTTTACCGGAGATTTGTTTGAGGAAATACAAGTGGAAGTTAATGTTTTTAATATTCTTAAGGAGTTAATTATTATCCTCAATGATTTAGGTTTCCTAAATTTGACATCCGAATCAACTCTTGAAGAAAAAGAACTGGCGAAAATTTTATTTGAAAACTTATCAAATATATTATCAGAGTATACATCTGTAGAATGTACAGGTTAGATAGTCTAATATAAAGTAAAATGAAATTGAATTTTGAATAAAAGTTGTTTATTTATTAGATATATTTATTTAAAACAATTCTTGATTTACATCCATGTCTGCTATCATCAAATGTCTCACAATCAGAATGTTGTTTTAGTTCCTAAGTAGTCACCTATTCTAATGAAGATTCCGATTTCGATTATATTATGGAAGAGGAAAAAGAGACAATAAGAATTCCATTTACAAGAAAAAAGAAATTGTAGATTTACACATTAAACCTCCAAAATGGAGTCTAAAACATTGCAAAAATTAGGCGGTGCTAAAGAACTGAAAAATAAATTTATCTTAAGCAAATGAAAGATAGAAGTGACAGAAGGACCAAAGAATCGAAAAAAAAAAACAAAGAGCAATTAATCGACTAGTTATGAAGAATTTGCTCGTTCTAGAAAAGAATGGTAGAATTTTAGGAGATCCAATCTGCGACAAATGGCTGTTCAAATAGCACGAAATGTATATCCCGAACTCCCATTTCGTGCAAGCAAATCATGGGCCGATCTGTTTACTCGTACAAATCGACTGGTTACTAGAAAAATCACTCGCTTAGTTTGCAGGCGCAAAATTGCGTCTTTCGAAGAATTAAACAAAGCTGCCGACTTATTTCGTAAATTTTTGCTCTTGTGGAAGGACTTGTTTCGCCCCGTCACTTAGTATTCTCCTTGAATGGAAAATGGCGTCATATGTTAACAAAAAAAAATAATTATTCAGACATTTCAGTAAACTAAAACTTATTTCTTTTCAATAGTAGGGGAGAGTGGGCCAGAATGAGATATTTTCCACAGTGAAACAAAGGGCATTTTTCCTACTTCCGGTCCTTTTTTAAATGTACAATGCCGCCTAAATATAATTCTTTATCGCCATTACCCATATATCTATTTTCAGCACTGTCTCTCTATGAGAATTTTTAATGAATTTTTTTGTTGTCAGATGAGTTTTGTAAAACTTTTTAGTTGAGATTTTTCTTTTTCTGTTCTAGATGGTGAAAGTGGTGTCAAAAATGTTTGCAAATTGCAATGTTTTTTCTAGAAAGTTTAATAAATTGTGCATATTATTCTGTTATTTACTGGCTTTAAAAGTTATACGGAACCCAATTTTTCTATAGGTTTATGTTTCAAGGATAAGTGGGTTACATTGAGACATCAAACAGTTGTCCACACTGAGACATTAGACAGCTTCAGCAACATGAACGTGTAAAAAGAGAATGACGTAGAGCGCTGGAATGACGAATCATGGCGTCATTTCGAGTCGTTGCTAGAGAGTTCCTCATGTCTAAACGTGAGTTAAGGAAAGCTTCTGTATTGACGTCATTCGTTCTCGTTCTACACGTTGAAAATGGCAAATTCGACGTTTAGGCAGAAGGTTCAAGTTGGTGATTACTTATTTTATAGTGACTAAACGACTAAATATAATGCCATAGTTTTTAGTATCCACGTTCCTTAGACTTGTATCTATGATATGATAATTGAATTTTGTATTAAAACGTTAAAAATCATAACTTGAAGACTTACTTTTATACCATATTTTTAGACATGATTTATGGATACCTCACACTGAGTGGAAAAGTTTTGTTTCATTTTTATTTAATCTAAAAATTTTTTCTAGTTACTAACAACGTGATTTTGATAAAACAGAGAAAGTGAAACAACCAACTACGGACCCGGATGTTCGTGTTCTGCGCAAGCATATTAAACGAATATGATGCCATACACATGTGACGCTATCTGAGGAAGTTAAGATCTTCCGATCTCATATGACGCTATTTGGGGAAGTTAACGGAAGTAACGCTTTGCTGAAGCAGATTTCTTCTACAAACGCACGCGTGGAACGTGAACTCAATGACATCATTCTTCTTCGCGTTCACGTTCGCGTCAACGCCTTGCTAAAGCTGTCTATTGTCTCACTGTGGCTCATACTAATAATTTTGTGCATACATTGATTATTGAAAGCTTGGATTCAGGGCAGGCGGAAGTGGGTGTGCAGGTTGTGCATCGCACAGAAACGCTAAACTATAGGGGGCGCCAAAAAATGATTGGAAAAGGTTATTAATTTTTTTAAAAGTAATTAATATTTTACATTAAGTTATAGAAACAAATTTTTAATTTCCAAAATTAAGAAAATATCACTATATAGTTTATAAATATTTAATACAAAAATTGTATTGAAAATTAATAATGTAGTTTCGAAAACTAAATAATTTATTGCAGAGGCGCGAAATCAGTTTCTGCCAACGTTGGTTTCGGCACAAAGGCGCCCCATATATCAGTGCCGGCCCTGCTTGGATTTATTTAAAACTTGAAGATTGTAACCTAGATACTTTAAGAAACCCTGACGAGAAACAGACTGATATTAGGGTTTTAAAAGAGAAAGATATGAGAGAAGCAGTAAGAATTGTCAAAAAAATTTGGAGATTATGTTTTTGTTAAATCTGAGGGAAAAAAGGAAAATGCCATTTTTTTATATTGCCAATTTGACTGGATGAGGATGGAGATTTGGAAGGAAATTCCTAAGAAGTGGAAAAACGGTGAAAATTTTCGCACCTAATGTCCTTGATATGGCATCAATATCCAAAAGCTATATTAAAATATTACCTGAGCCAATAGTTCGTGCGCAAACAAAATGCCAAAATGCTTATTTATGTTTTGAAGTAAGTTTCCAGAGTTTAAATGTTCAATAATTTTATATATATATTTCCACTTTAAGCATGTTCTTTTCTCTTTAATTGTATAATTTGTTTTCATTTTTTCATTCCTTGTATAACTAATGTTTCGTATGAATAAAACCCATTCATACTTAACTGTTTTCCAAAGTTATTTAGTATTCTGATATCATATCTCATTGTGACCCATGCAGTTTCTCACACTGCCCTTCAGTGGGGTACAGTGAGACTGACCCCAAACACAAAAGTGTAAATATTTCTTTATACCATTCAAGTATGACTCTGGTAAAATTCAGGGAATTACTCTAGACCAGCTCTAGACTATAAGAAATCTCATAACATGGATACAAAATTTCCATACAATAGAGTAGAAATAAAAACAAACAATTTTGTTTCAATCTGGCCCACTCTCCCCTATAGTTAACGAACCTAACCCTCCTGAGAAAAGTAAAAAGATATGGGACCCGAGAATTGAATTCTGAAGAAAATGCAATGCACTTCTACTCAGCCATCTGGCCAAAGAACAAATTATATATCATTTGAGTTATATAAAACTCAAATGTGTATAATATTACAGTACGGTACTTTAAAAATTTTATTAAAATAATACACTGATTTATATTATTTTACAATAATTTATTACTTTCTGAAGTAGCGAAAATAGAATGCTGTTTTCTATTAACATGCTTCTTGAATTTTCATGTTTTCTGATTTGCCTTCTTTTCACTTTATGCCACTTTCAACTGTGAAAGTATTGAGGACAAAGGCAGCTCAAAATTCTTCAGAATTCATTCACGCTTTTATTGAGATTGGCTGATTGACGATGGTATAGGGTCCATAATAGGTTTTGAATAACCCTGTTGTTAGTCTAACAGAATGGAAAATCGTGTAAAACCTAAAAAAAGTGTGTGATTTACCACCCCTCCAGAATGGTAAACCACAGTTTTACCACCCTGGAGGACCAGATTCAAATCCGGATCCCACACTTCCAGTTTTTCAGGAGGGGTCCGGGCCCGGCGGTGAACCCCATCCAGTTGTACTCCATCATGGCGTGAGCTCTATAAGTCGCCGCTACCAGATACAGTAGTACTCCTCGTGAGATATAGCGGCTTAACCAACCTAACCTAATCTTGCTAGTAATTGAAAAGTGGCGTCATCTGTTAACAAAAGAATACACAAAATTTAAAATGCTCCATATTAAATATTTACTTTTTAGTTTTGTTTCTTTCCACATAAAACACACTTTTTCTAAGCTTTACACGACTTTCCATTCTGTTGGATCAACAACAGGGTTATTCCAAAGCCCATTGTGGACCCTATACTATCGTCAATCAACCGATCTCAATAAAAGCGTGAATGAATTATGGAAGGTTAGGTTAGATTAATTGGGTTAAGCCGCCATATCCTCATGGGATATTCTGTATCTGGCGGCGACCACTTATAGAGCCCATCATAGGCTGGCCAACACTCATGATAGGGCCAACCGGATGGCTGAAGGATGGGGTTCAACGAGCCGGGCCTGGACCCCTCCTGAAAAACTGGAGGCGTGGGACTCGGATTTGAACCCAGCCTCCAGGGTGATAAGTCGCAGCTTTACCACGCGGCCATCCGGCCGGAATTGTGAAAGATTTTGAACATTAAGACCAAGGGCCACATAGATTCACCGTGACTTATAAGAGGGTCACCAAAACAACCATGAAAGTTATATATCATATCATGTTTATTAATTATATGTTACAAAGAAACATAATCAAAATTAAACAAAGACTTTTTAATTGAATGAGTGGTATTGCTTTGATTTAATAACTTTTTTTGTTAGTTTGGACATTTTTAATAGAAAAACACAAAATTGATTCTGAATTTTCATTAATTAAGCGGCAGTGCTACCTTGTACAAATTTTTTTAATTAAATACAATTTCCGAAAACTTTAAATTTAACTTCTGCTCTCTTTACAAAATCTGTAATCTAATCCGTTACAACCCGCTAGAAAACAATCGTTCCTTAAGATTTACCAAAAAAAAAAAACTATAAATAAAAAAGTTCTTCTTCTCTTTCACATTCATCTGTTGAAGAATATAAACTTATTTTTTTTAATCCAAGAACTGAGCGTTTAGAACACAAAATACTCAATGGTCGATAATTAACTGAATTTCAAATCGAAACCGAAAATAGACTGCATATCGTCTCTCTCACGGCAAACTAGTGAAATTGCATTTATGATTAATTTTATTAAAATATTTCCCCATGGTTGCATTTTGTGTGTCCATATGTATGGATTTACAAAAATTAATGAAAATGTTTTGTGTTGTAGGAGAATAAACGTAATTTTATAAGTATGTTAAGTAAGAATTGTGTAGTAGAAGTACCGCGTTATATGAGGGTTTCCGCAATTTTCAAATCGTGTTAGAGTGAAACCGTGTTGTAGGAAGTCGTATTATAAGAGGGATACCTGTATATAGTATATAATTTAGGCTACTGATAAATAATGTGATTATGAGCTTGAAAGTACAGTAATTGAATATATATATATTTCGTTTTTCAGTTTTTGTCAATAAACTGAATTTATAGAATATTAATTTATATACAATATGTGTAGAAATAATTATTCCTATTCAACAAAATAATAAATATTACCATAGAAGTAATATACTGTAGATTAGATTATTTGAACTCCCATGTAATTTAAATTCATCGGAATATAATTATATATAATTTCCTATATACTGTATATATTTTTTAAAATATAAAAACTTGCTGAGAATAAATGTATCACATGATTAGAAATGATAATCCATACTATGTTCAGTCTCTTTGCAACAATCAACATTTTTCCGATCTCAAGAAATAGCCAAATTTATTATTTATCACGGATTAGGTTATAACCTAATCCGTGATTATTTATCTTTAGAATTACTGTATATAGAAATTTCTGTTATCATTTATAGTTTTATCCAAGAATTTTAGTTATGAATTATGATTATTTGGAATAGAATTACTGTATATAGAAATTTCTGTTATCATTTATAGTTTTATCCAAGAATTTTAGATTCCAAGATTAAAATTATAAAGACTTTGCAGTTGACAATTAAAAAATAATAATACTAAAATGAACAAATTGACGATATTTTCAGGAAAATAATTAGTTATGAATTATGATTATTTGGAATTTTTGTAAATTTACTAGATCAATATTGAATTTTCGTTTTTTTTTTGTCAATAGATGACGCCCCATTCCATTCACTAAGAATATCACTTTTGAATTTTCGTTTTTTTTTTTGTCAATAGATGACGCCACATTCCATTCACTAAGAATATCACAAACGGGGCGAAACAAGCCTTTCCACAAGCTGCCCACCCCTGCGGAGGGGTCAGCAGGATTGTGGAGGACGGGGATCGACGGGCCGGGTCCGGACTTCATGATAAATATTTTCAAGGGGGTGTGACCTGAGACTCGAACCCGAGACCTCTATAGTGGAAAGCCAAAGCGGCCAACTATTGAATTTTCGTTCTTTGTAACAACTACTGTTTCATTGACATTAAAATTATAAATAAATATTTAATTATTTACTTGTTTTATAATTAATTTAGTTCAATTTTGTGAACTAAATTCCTGCACATAAATTTGCATTGATTTTTATGAAAAGTTAGTTTAATCTCGGATATTTTTAAAGTCTGAATTCTTTTAAAAATACAATAAAATATTTCGAATTTTTTCCGTTTCAAAATGGTGGTCATTCAAACTTCTGAGATTTTTCTTGTATTAGCAATAGAACCACGTATTAGATTTTTATAAAATTCAGTATACAGGTTACTCCATTGAAGATGATTTTGATGACATATATTTTAATTCTTCATCTTTAACAACAATTTTTTTTTTTCATATCTTTTCGTTATTCAACAATAAAGGACACTTCGGAAGGATACTTACCATTTTATCTTTTTTCCACTGTATTGTTCTTAGTGTTTCAATCGATATTTTTGGTTTTCAATGTTTTGCTATTACGCATTATAGACACATATATAAGCAGATAAAGTAAAATCTCATCTGCTTCTCTTTAGCAATTTGTAAACGAATGTATATTTGAAATAATAAACTCAATTCAAATATAACCATCAAAATACAGTATTTCACATGTATTTCTGATTTATAGAAGATAGGATAACATGTATATCTTCGATAGGATAAGATTCCAAATTATACATGAATATACATATTGCAATCATGTCGACCACCGAAGTATGAGAAAATAATAAAATATAGTACAATCTTACTTCGATGTTTAAAAAAAAAATTTCATTCCTTATTGAATTGTACAATATTTTAATCTTACCTTTATAAACTTAAGAAATTATATTTATAAAATATTAATAAAAAGAATTAATATTAAGAAAAAATAAATAAAAGAAGTGAGGAATCAACCATAAACGACGTCAAACATTTTTTATCCCCTTCCTCTCCTTCATCATTTTTTGTCACACCAAGCTTAATCCCCTGATCATGATGTTATAAATTTGAAAACCTTCCTCTTTCACTTAAAAAAATTTTTTCGAGAAAATAAAAAATAAAAAATATATAAAACTGTAGAAAATAGGAATTACTTTACGCTGGTACTTTATTACATATATTCTTAAACATCCAAATAAATCTTCAAATAACTAGATATAAATGTCTTAAATTAAATATATATGCCTTACACTTTACAATAAATATGCTGCATTAGTCTTTATTTTTCGAACTTAACTGTTCGAAAAATAAATACATTTAGAACAAGAAGAAAAAGCAGAAACATTTTATATTTTATAAAAACAAAAATATTTAATCATAGAAATATAAAAACTTTAACCATTTTTATAGTATAATGTCACAATTTTCGTGACTCCCTTCTTCCCCTACCTCGTTTATGTCACAAATCTATTATCCCCTCCCTTTTCTAATAGCGTGATTATGGATGTTCCCTTATGAGTTATTTTTGATATCATACTCGCACCCAGTTTCACCTCTTTGATGCGAAACGTTGGTCGTTGATTGACCAAAATGGGAACTCTTAAAACAATACTGTATAGCGGATTCCGCTTAATTGGGACACCGGTTAATTATGTAAAGTAACAACGCAATGATGGAACCGGGCCTTAGTCGTAATATGCTTACGTTAAACTTTCATTAGGATTAGTGACCAGGTGATGGTGTGATATTAAAGATATCTAAACTATATATATAAATCTAATTGTTAAATATATCCATATTACCATATTTTAAAATAGCTAAAAATAGGTATAAATTTGTATGGCACATCTTAACTAAAAATGAAAAAAATTGGCGCATGAACTATAAAAAGTTGGGCACCCCTGTTCTAGACCGTCGATTACAACAATAAAATGACATTTACAATGATTTGAGCAGTGATGACGAAATAAATTTATTATTTTTACATTTTTAAAATGAGAAGCATTAAAATGCCAAATTCATTTGTCAAAAGTCAAAATTTGTTTTTTAATCTCTAATCAGTTATTCTCAATTGTCATCAAAAATTTTATAGATACATAGTACTTAAATTTCAAGTACTGTGTATCCATACAATTTTTGATGGCAATTGAAAGTAACTGATTATTCTTCATTCTTTAGTTTCTAAATTTTCATCATTTTTGCTCAAATTACTATCAACTGTCATTTTATTGTTGTAAACGATGATCTAAATAAAATTGTTGAATTACCACTTTTGGAAGTATTTGATATCGATAAGAACGTAAAGTGATCGTAAATGGTACTTTATTCGGTAACTCAACGTCATTGGTGAAATTGGAGACTAGACAAGGAATTTCTTTACTACGTTGTCATCCAGTTAACAATTAAAAAAGATATCTAAGGACGATACATGTAAGCCAGATGGCCGTGTGATAAACCATTGACTAGCGATGTAGACTAGGGCCGACGAGAGGGGGATGAGGAGGTAAAATTCCCGAGCCCGGCAATGTCTCTCGACGTCCCTAACGTAAACAACTGGCTGCCGGATGGCCGGGTGGTAATGCTGTCTGCGCGCCACGCAGGAGGACCCGGGTTCGCGTCCCAGATTTGGTAACTCCTGTAAAGTTTTTTCGGGGTATTGGGCTCGGCTCGAAGATCCCTGTCCTTCACCATCCGGCCCCCTCCACGGGGTATGGGTGCAGCCCATGGTTGGAACTGATCCCGCCCCTTAGTAATCGCCTGACTGGAAAGGGGCGTAAAATATGCAAAAAGAAAAAACGTAGATAACCGAATTCAATTCTGGACCCTACTCCAAACTTTTATATGGAGTGATCCAATCCAGTCCAATGAGCTATCTTCATTGACTGTCAATCCAATCACGGGTGTAAGCAGCCTAGTGAACTAGGCCCTATGGTTATTATCCATCAAAATGGAAAGCTGCCTAAAATGTAGAAAGAAGAGGATAGAGAAGGATCATCATCGACGTATCCTTCCATTTGGAGTATACGTCGATGTTGATCCTTCCATTACGTATCCTTCCAGGATACGTATATCCATTTGGAAGGACGTATATACAATATTTTGAATTATCTCTTTCCTTGATCACTTTCTTTTTTAAATAATAAACACACAGAAACAGATAAGTTCTATATTTTATAAGTTCAGATATTGCTATATGAATATTAAGTTATTATTAGGGATAAAAAATAAAGGTTACGTTTTACCTTGTTCTAATCCTGGATTATCATAATGAACTTCTAGAAGATACCAGATTACATCTGACATTCCAATTGGTAATCCTACATTTTCAGGATATCGATATTTCTGAAATAAAAAGTAAAAGTTATCTGGCCATTTTTTTCAAATAAATAACATCACGTTGATAAAAATGATATAAGCATACCCCTCCTCCAACTGCCCATCCTAAGGCAGGAGTCAAACAGAACAAGAATTTTGGTACACCATCTTTATCGTAGCATTCATGATATTCCTTTTTCAAAAATGGTATTATTTCCTCGTCGTCTGTTATACATTCGTATAATACCATGTGATGTATGAATCTATCATTTCCTTTTTGGATTAGTGGCGAAACCTATATTAATTTAATAAAGATCACTATATATATAGAAATATTTCTATCTGATTTCATCATTTCCACATGAATCGAGGATTTTATCGCAAGATCTTCCGTGAACATTGTAGATATCTATTTAAAGAAAATAAATGTTGAAATTTATTTTCTGATTTAAAGATATTTTTGAACTCTTTATATCAGGAAACTTTTAGTCAGAAGATTCTAATGAAATTTCTGTAATGTGCATTCAAGGACTTACTCTTCTTATAAATAAAAATATTTTATTTCTTTTTTTTAATAATTCTCAATAATAGTTACATATTTAAGCAAGGGTAGAAAAGTTATCTGTACTTTAAAAAAAACAAAGAAAATCAACGTGCTCGTCTTATAATCAAATTACCAAATCTAGCAACTAATTGAAAATCCTAGAAAAATATATATTGTCTACTTTAATCTTAAGAACTTGGTGCATTCCAATCAGTATTACATCGTTAATTCTAAATCGACTAATCTTTATCACAAATCTCCAGCAATTTTCATTTTATCAATCATTTATAAAAATCTCGAAACAATTTGACAATCTATACCTCCTTTTAAATTTTTCAGCTCCTTTAGATTATACATATAATTGCGAAATACGACCGTTTGATGCAAGATTATGAAATATATTCATTATTAATAAAGTGGATCATTACAATTCTGCAATCCCGTTCAATATTTCATAAAAGATTCAACTTTGGTCTTTCAGATGAAATTACGGTTTTTTCAGGAATTGGCAAGGTTCATCACTTAATGCATTATATTTCATTCTATAAATAAATTCCATTGAAATCACATCTCTGATTCTATTATTATAAGCTATGCAGATAACTTTAAACTTATTAATATTAACATTTTCGAACTATATGACGATTTGGAGAAAACCAAAAACCAATTACATAACAATGATTTATCTCATTGAAAAATCTATTTATATGAGATTTTCCTTTAAGTAAGATAAAATTGGTAAGTATTTTTATTTAAGGAAAAATCTGTTTAATAATAACCTAGATTTAAATAACCTTGCTAGTTTATCATCATATGATTTCTATGTATTATATGATGATATACTACCAATTAAATATCATATACAATCTGTTCATCCAAGCGAGAACAGAACTCCTGGAGTTTCTTGACATATCTAAAGTTCTGAAATCTTATTACTATTGTGGAATATCAAGTCATATATCAGATACCCTGTACCAATTTATGCTACTTTCTTCACCAACCTTCTCATTAATAGGCATAATCATCTTATGCCTAATAGTCATAAGAATCATAAAATTACTAAGTAAATGATGAATCTTCCTAAGAACCAATCTATCCTAAATATTCCAATTTGACTATTGCTAATTTCAATACTGTACTTAAACAACTCAAATTTTATGTTATATTTTAAAAATCCTTTCTGTAACTTAACTGCAGAAATTAACTTTAATGTCAATTTCTGCAGTTAAGTTACAGAAAGCCACAAAAAATCCTTCGTACATTTCATCTGCTCAAAAATAATCAAAACCGTCTCCAAAAAAATAAATATTTTTTTTCATTCGCAATTCTACATGCATACAATGATAATCTCATCACTAATTTTATCCATTTCGAGAACTTTTGATTCGCCATATTTTTATAAATTGTGATTTGTACTTATTCATATATGATGTATACTTTAAGATCTCGTAGCGTATTAAATTAATTAATTAATTAAACTTTCTATAATTTTTCCAATTAATTATTAAATATATTTGATAATATCAAAATTTTCTGAATTTACCTCAATAACATGATACTTTTTTTCTATGTTTGGACGTTTTATTAAAGAGCAATAATACTGCGTATCTTTATCACTTGGTAACAAAACCTAAAAATACATATTCTTTGTGTTAAAAATGAAAAGATCTTTACAGTAACGATTTTAAATGATAACTCACGTTTGGACTTCTAATTTCCCAATGTTGAACTTCATTAGAATTTTCGTGAGATCTCTGAAATCTATCAGTATCGTATCTTTTTAGCAAAATACTTCTAGAACCTCTTCTTCTTGTACCATGATACATAACTTTATCGGCTGAAGAAGGATCATCGGAATGATAAGCGTATATCAGTCTCGATGTTTCATCCTAAGAATTATAAAAAAAAACTTTAAAACTAAATTTTATAAAATATATTTTCAGCCTACTTACAGTAATTTGGAAATCGTGATCATCACAAGTGATGAGAAGTCTTTTAAAACGAATGGTAGTATGAGTATCATTCTCGCAACACCATAAAAATTCCCAATCTTGATGATGATCTATCTTTGGCTGAAATCTTCCTTCGGCATACCTATCCTAAAGAAATTTAATAACATGCATAATATATATTTTAATAAGTTATAATATATATTTAGCAAATATTAATCTTACATGAAACATCGCTCTTCCATTATTTATCCATCCTATGACTACATCGCTGCCTGCCATTCCTCCATTTGGAGAAATTCCGAAACCAACCCATCCCCTCGTAGCTACTTCGATTTGAAAAGTTATCCAGTCTCCTTCTATCGACCACCAAACTTCATAATTTTCATCTAACTTTAAATAATGAGTCCAATTTTCTGCACAAACTGAACAAAATAAAAATATGAACAGAGTTGAAGCGGAGTTCATTGCATCTAGTGAAAGGATGACTTTCAAATGAAAACCAGTTTCTGATATTTAATAGTCACTCCAGATGAGTTTTAAGTCCCCTGAGGATTTAAACAGAGTTGAAGCGGAGTTCATTGCATCTAGTGAAAGGATGACTTTCAAATGAAAACCAGTTTATGATATTTAATAGTCACACCAGATGAGTTTTAAGTCCCCTGAGGATTTAAAGCATATTTCACTCTTTAAAGAAAAATTATTTAAATAAAATATTTATTATAATCAATAATATTTCTGATTAATTATGTATAACAAAATATACAGTTTTATTTTCGAAATTAATTAATTGAAATAGCTAATTAATGATTTTTGTTTGTTACATTTTTTCACGAATTTTTATCAATTGAGCGTCACATATTGTAAATTTTATAACAAATATGAAACTATATTGATTTTAATTAATTAGCTATTAAATTTTGCAATAATTGTTGTACGCATAAAATTGCTCCAGGCCATTTCTCGAAAACATATAAAAAGCAGTAATTCTTTTTGATTGTCGGAAATATAAAATATTCACCTTGAACAGGTTCAACATTTCTATGAGTTTAATGGCCTTTTTTAATTGATATCTTTATGGCAAATACAAATTTAATTTAATTTAAAATTCACTAATTCATTAATAAGTTCATTAGAAACAAAAATCGATCAGTAAAAAAATTAATAATTGATTAATTTGATTAATTTTCATAGCAGTTACATTACAAATCATCCAATGTTTGAATATTGCATAAGTATATTTCAGCATTAATTTTTTTTTTATCAAATGTAAATAGGATTCAAAAATGTAGTAGTTATAAATTCATGATTATTTATTTCCTCAATAAAACAAATTAATGCTTAAAACATTGCATCAATTAATAAACTTATCACTGACTTTTTATCTTCCAGTCGCTGGGAAAAAAATTGTAATACATTGCCATGCAACATAATCAATTTTTTATTTGCATGTGCCTTATCACTTCCTATCTTGAGAATTATAGGATGAATTTTAATCGAATTTGATATACCGTATAATCTATTATTGGTATGGACATTTCTAACCTAAACAAACCGGAAGCGGAAGTGTTAAATTAAAGCTGCATTGTTGAATTTTAATTAATCTTTGGTATTTGAGAGATTAAATTATTGAAAATATAAACTTATTTCAAGAAGTATTTTTTATGGAGTTTTGAAATTTAGTTGTTTAACATCGATTTTTTCTATAGGAACAAAGATATATGTATGTGAAATGCTTAATATCATTAGTAGTAATTTTAACCAAGTTTTATGGTAAAATTTAAAATAAAATCGAAATTCCAATAAAATTTAAAAAAAATTTTTTTTTCAAAATATTGCTAATTTAATGGTTTTTTTTTTTTTTTTATTTTATCTGAAGAAGAAAGAATTTTTTTCAAACAAATTGGTAAAATTTCTTAAGTCTGTACTTATTAGACCGAAATAAACTAAATATGTATATATATATAAATCCCAATGAAAAACAAATTTTATAATAATTTTTCGTAGATGAAGAAATGAATCAAATTTTTATATTTAAAATTTGTTTTCATTTGTTAATATATAATGCGATCTGTAAATTTGTTATGTTTTAAAAATTAAATTCGTTTATGTATTTTTAAATACTAGTTGTTTATTTAAGAAAGAAAACTGATGTTTATAAATCGAATATTATAATGGGCTTATGAGGAAAGTAGTGTAATCGGTTAACAGTATACATAATTTAATACCTTAATAAACATTTCACGAGTTTTAAAATAAAATGCTTAATATATATCAATCATTCACTAGAACTGAATTATGAATTTATTAACTGCTTCGTTTTTCTTCTCGTCCTTTTCTTAATTTTTCTCATCCCCCTCCGTAGATACCTCTGCAGGTCCATCGTTTAACCGATTTCATTAAATTTGGATTATAGGTATTTCTATATTTGAAATCCCATAAAAATCTCAGCACAATATGGCTAAAATAAAGAGTAAATGTGCTCTCCTCTCCATAAACTTCTATAAATGACATTGTTCAATGGCTTTTCATCAAACTTGGAATATAGATAAGGCTTATATCTAATCTGAGTTAAATTCTAAAAATTTTTATCCAATCGAGCTAAAAATTAAGGGATGTAGAAAAGAAGTTTCTCTTCTCTAGAAATATCTCTATAGGGCTCATATCGTTCAACTGATTTCGATGAAATCTGCAATGTAAATGCCCCTTTTTATTTAAGACTTTTTGAATATTTCAACTCAATATGGCCAATATGAAAGGAATTTCTATTGTGAATTCTTCTGAAGGTCGCATCGCTCAATCGACTTCAATCAAATTTGGTATATAATTTTTATTATATTACTTAATTTTCCCTAAAAATTTCGATTCGGATTAAAAATTAAAAGGGGATTTAGTAAGATACATGTTATTGTTAGAATATCTACAAAAACAGTTTTTATCTAGAAAATAAAAGCTATCCAATGTGTAAAAAATAAACCAAATGCACTACATTACTAAGAAATTAAATATTTGTTGCAATTTAGATGAGGCTATTAGGTTGACGATTTAAGAAAGTAAAGGAAATGTGAAAGAAAGTGGTCAACCTAAGTTTATCCTAAATTTTTTGTACTGCACTTGGCTTATTTTTACACATTACATGTTTTTGATTGAATTGCAATATTTCAATATGAATTTTTTATAATTAGATATAAAATAGAAATTTTTTTAAATATGGCAATAAATTCATGGTGATTTAATTACTTAATAAATTATCTTTCTCTTAATCAATAAATTATTTTATCATTATTTTTTAATCTTTGTCATCCTAATAAAATAACGGCTTATTAAATGCCTCAGTCTTAAAAGACGCTTGATATTTTAAGAATTTTCTTACAACCATTCTTCCAATGCAAAAAGTTGTAAAATTGTACAAAGAATCGTCTTCTTTGTACAATTTTATTCCTGTTGGATACCGGTACCAAAGTAAAAATCTGCAATTATAAAAAAAAAAATAATTATTATTATTATAGTTTTAAATTGCGTGAAAACTAATTTAAAAATTTAAAAATGGCATTACATTAAAATAAATTCTATAGTTCAATTAATATTTGCTTACACGAATAGGTTTTCCTCGATCGTCAACATAGAAATAAAGACGAGCATTATATCACATTGATCTTTGAACTGCCATTAATTGTATATTCATCCTGCAGATAATTATTTAAAAATTCAAAATGTCTCGTTATTTCTGCTGAACATTGATATCACAAACTGATCTTTGCTTAAAATATGCAGTATTTATATTGAAACTTTTATAACACTAATATTGATTGAACTTGAACTTACTTAGTCATTTCTCTTACTGCCATAATTTAAGGGAATTAGAAGTGAAATGAGCAGCTGAAAGAATAAGTTAAATTGGCATTTGGATAAAATATTTATACAAGATAATCGATAAGCATATTTATCTTTGTCGAAAACTCAGTCTAAGAAAAACAACTGGAGAAGAATAATATACGGATAATGAAACTAAAAAGTAGTTTTTACTAATGATTCGTTAATGAGTCGTTCATAAGTTAAACGAATCATTACTAAACTACAAGCAAAAATAAAACTACGATGATTCGTTTAACTTATGACCAAGGAATCATCGTAGTTTTATTTTTGTTTGGTTTTATACAGTACACGCATTCCAAGATCAGATGGGCTATCTGTCGACAAGCAACAAATTTATTTGAATTTATCTAACAAGAATCAATTAATATAATTATTCTAACAAGAAAATGATTAAAATTAAACTTAAAGGGTGAACGAGTGATTACATTCGAAAGAATTTCATATTCCTATTTTTAAGTGAAAAAAATAATAGCTTTTCAATTAAATATTTACAATATATACTATATATATAGTATATGTATTAAAGCCAATGCCCGACCTATTGAAAATTCGCGAAATGGCTGGCCACTTCTAGATTTGACCAAAGCCCGAAATATACGTCGCTGCATTTTTCCTTACTCTGAAAGACATCCCATTCATATTAGAGAGTGGGTAAGTTCTATTATCTCTTGCGTCAGTATTGTAAGGCCAATATGTGACGTGGCAGACAATCCTATTCTCGCTGGTGAATTAAGCCAAAATTCGTACGAATGCACTCCGGCTTACCTAGTTCCGCAAAACTTCTAGCTGTGGCCACTTTTTCTTGGACTTCTCGAATTGGCCATTGATTGTCGGGCGCAACGCGAATTGCCTGGTCAGAACCCGAAATAGTCGTAAATTTTAATATATTTCGGGCTTTGGCCAAATCTATTGACTATACATCGGACATTGGCCGTAACATATAAATCCAAGATAAACGTAACCGATCTTTATCTCGCTTAAAGCATTCCTAAAAGATTCTGAAAATTGTACTCAAACATATTAAAAATCGTCATTTGTTATTTAAAAAAACTATAAAAAGTACATTGAGGTATATTGTTAAAATTCTGCTAAGGTTTCTTGCTGGCAAAGAAATGGTTAATTTGCAGGGAAGCTGCTTTAAACGTGAAGCTGTTTCTTATGGACGATAAAACTTTAACATGTAATTCCGAAAATAATTAATCGCTTAATTCTGAATGTGTTCTTTACTTTAGAATTATAAACATAAGATATTAAAATATAATAGTTAGAATAGAATATTCAAACATCTTTTATAAGATGCAATCTAGCTAAATATAAGACAGATATAACTATTTTATTTTTTCCATGAAGTATACGAGAAATATATTTATAGATAAATGTTTTTCCAGTCCCCCTGAACTATTCACATAAAAGGAAAAGATATGTCCTGATCTTATGCATCATAACACTTCAACTACTATTTTTTCTGTTCTTTATTTAGAACATTATAATATAGTTTTTCCTTTATCTATTTGATGTCATTGATCATATAAGATATTAGAGCTTATATACGTTTGGTACTTTTTTGGTCAACAGATGACGCCACTTTCCATTCTAGAAGAACACTAAATGACGCTATCGCAGTTTGGAACGAAGTCATAACCAAGAAGAAAAGTTTCCCGACTTGTTTTAGGAAACATTAGCAAACTTTTTCCATTTCTTAAAACATTTGTTGCGTAACATCTTGTATTTCCAAATTCAGCTGGTAATCCATGGATGCACACTAGGATGATAGCTCACTTGTCTAACGTTTTTCAAGAACGATCAGGACCATGTCATGTGCTGTTTCAAAAAGGAATCGTTATGTCTCGAAATTACTTTCTTCAGTCATTATTCTTCATTCATAATTCGAAATCTCAAATCCATTCTGTAACATTTTCTTCACCGTCCTTCAATGTTTCTCGCAAATTTTTCAGTAACTGCATCAGCTATATTTTGTTCAACGGTGACCTTTGAACAAATGCATTGTCCCAAATAAAAACACAATTCTGTTATTTTAAGTTTTTACGCTGAAGCCACTCAGGGAACGGGCACATAGGGCACATAGGCACACGAATTTCTGATCGCAATAACTCAGATAGATACTTGATTAAATAACGTATAAATTAAATCCTGCAATTTCCTGTATCTTTTTAAAACTTAAACAGTGTTGTTTTCGAAAATGAATGGATAATTATACGTTATTTAGGATTTTATTTGTACGTTATTTAATCAAGTATCTATCTGAGTTATTGCGATCAGAAATTCGTGTGCCCCTATGTGCCCGATTTTATTATATGTGGATAATTATAAATTTATAATTATCCCAACAATATAAGTAGAGACACTTGGCATTATTTTGGATACATTTGACTTTTAATACTCGAAATAAAACGTGAGTCAACAGATCAGTAAACAACATGGCGTATTTTATCCAATTCTGATTTAAACATCAGAATTATCTTTAGATCGAGTTTTGTCCCGAGGGGTCAAACCGTGCGAAAGCCTTTGCGGAACAGACAGCAGACAAATATTGCATTTTATATATAGAGATATATAACTGTCACATAGCTGTGTAGTAAAGTGCTTGCTGACCATTTTAGAAAATCCGAGTTGAAGTAGAGTCCTACATTTCTAATTTTCGGGAAGGATTGGGCCCAGCGTTGAAATCAATCTTTCAACCCTGTAGTTGGCCTATCACAGCTTCTGGACTGCCTGAAATGAACTCTGACTATCCGCCGCCAACAATATCTCAAGTAGAATTGGACAACATAATGAAAACAAACCAAATTAACTCAGAACTCATCCAAAAGTGTTCAAATCATTTTTTATTCGAAACTCTAATCTCTATATTAATGTAAAATTTTTAGCTTTTCTATTCATACAAGTGAATTTTATTACAATTTAAATTTTATAAATTCTTATTTTAATACATTGTCAAGATATGTATATCTGAGATCGTTTATATATTGAATAATTACACTTAAAGTGTATTTAATGATTAAAGACATAATAATTTATAAAAACTTTTATTCAATAAATTACACGAAATTTTACAATTGTTAAATTTTAGTCTCTAAATAACAAATTATCCAATGAATTGTAAATAAAAGTTTTAAGAAAAATTAATAGAATCGGCAATTATTTGATCAATTATGGGATATGGAAAAACATGAGGTACGTGTTTGGTTGTAGACTTAGTAGTAATGCCGTTTGTTTTTCTTGTAGGTCTATTTGGAGGAAATCCTCTTGTTGGTTTTCTAGTTATTTCACTGTGTGTTGTACTTCTCCTTGGAGGGAAAACTTTTTGAGATTTTCTTGTAGTCGGTCTGATACTCGGTGGATAGCGAGGATTAGAGGGACTAATAGGTTTCTGAGATGATCTCTCGCAAATATCTGATTCGTTGTAATAATATTTGATTCTGGGATATCTTGACAAAATAGGATTCTAGAAATTATACATTTCTATAAATATTATATACAGTCTGATTTACTATTATAAATATCATTTAAAATCTTGTAAAACATGAAAAATTTTGAAGGAAAATATTGGATAGGGAAACATAATAGGATTTAAGAACCAGGAAAATATATAGAAATAAAATATAGCCATATATTTATAAAGTAGAAAAGTATATATCTTCTATATTGTTTTTCGAATAAAAAGAATATTTCTGTAAAGATTCGGAAACGACAAGAAAATTTAATTTTAATATTTACACTTTTTGCTAAGGAAACAATTAGATAAAATCATGTATAAAATATTTGCATATCTGCAGCAAAATAAAATTCATATAGTTGAAAAGATGACAATAAATAGAAAAATTTTTACTAAAAAATTAAATTTCAAGTTTGTAATCTTTTCTAATTGCATAAAATACTTATTAATTAAAGATTATACTTGAAAAGAGCAATCGGGCACGATTCCATACGATCACATATTATACCACATATGAAACAATACTGAGAGAACACCCTTTCGGTTTTCTCTCAGTATCAGTGATTACAAAGTGAGTCTGCTTTTTAAAATCCAATTTTACTAACAATAAATTACATTTTGAAGATTTCTAAAGATGAGAAAAATATATATAGTTATTTTAATAAATGACATACTTTTAACTTTCGAAATTTTCGAGAATTGAATAATACATGAGTCTTGAATTTTGTTTTACAGATTTTATATATGAGTATTTATCTACTTACCACAATTCCTTTTCCTCCTCTGTCGAAACAAAAGTTGATATGAGGGCTATACATCATTGCTCTTTGCACTCTTTTAACGGAAATTTCATCCCATGAGTATGAATTCAGAAAATCATAATAGCTTTCATTTTTTCCGCTTATCGGAGATATGACAAATCTTTCGTCACTGGAATAAATAAAATAATAAATGCATTTCTTTAATAAGAGACAGGAATATTATATTAAATTCTATAAATACTTTGAGGGACAGAAGTTCGAGTTGGATGTGATGTGATTTTCCCCCACCCTTAAAAGATTTCGTTTTTTTATTTTCTTCTGATTTATAAAAAAAAGGAGAGAAATTTGGAGGGAAGGGCGACGTAGTGATGAAAATACGATAATGTTAAGTGTGTTCCAGCTCGTAGACTTGTTTCTTTCAATTTAAGTTAGAAAGAAACTATAAACAAAAGATAATATGATAGCAAATAAAAGATATTATTACGTGCAGGTGTCACAAGAAATTTAGGAGAAGTCAACAATTGAAAGACAATTAAAAACAGATGTCTTGTCTTTTCCCCGGAAAAAGAATAAAAAAAAAACCCGGAAAAGGAGAGGTCAATTTTCTGCCCGGTGTTTTAATATATAAGAACTTGTTTTGGAGTTGTACAGTGACAAGAACTCAAGAAGACAAGTACCCAAGGCGGACAAGAACCCAGAGTCGGATCCAGGCGGAGCAAGACGATGCAGTTCGTTCGTTCCTTTTGTGAACTCCGATGGAGAAAATAGAAAAGAAGAATCGGATCTTGCAGTATATCAGCTGCCAAGAAAGTTTGATCGAGAATACTTTTCACTTTTTCTTCTTTATTCAACCCGACAATGACGGGACTTCTCTGATTATTAAATAGTGAAGAACTCATTCCATCCCAAGATTATAAAGGACTCTAATTAGAAGGGACTTTAGTATCATAAGGTGTTTCCTCTGCCAATCTATTGTCGGGATAGGTTTGTAAATAGAAATCTCTCACAAATAAAGAAAGTTATGGTTATATTAAAGGAAGTCTCTGCATGGTTCACATCAGCCTCATTACCCGTCCTTACCGGCAACGGGCTGTTTATTGCAACAAGGCTTAACGCCTATCAGTTTCATCCGTTGATTCAGCGAGCTTCACAATAATAATATTGTAAATTATTAAAGGCTAAAAAATTCAACTACCATCTACTCAACGCAAATGCATTACATAGACCTATCTACGTTCCGGATATGGTGCGAATATTACATATTTATTTTGTATTTGTAAATTGTATATTACTATATTAGTTTTTGTCTGTTTGTCATCTGTACCGAATACTTTTAATATTGGGACCATTCTAGAAATCGTTACGAGTGCTCACTTTCCCCAAAAAGTCTGCGAGATAGGTAAAAAGATGGAGATTGAGAAGATCGACAGTCAGAGCTCGAACACAAATAGTCTGGAATTATTTTCGATTGTTTAAGTCAGTGTTTCGCAAAGTATATTATAAATATCCTTAAGAATTCGCAAATGAGGCATATTCTTAATTTTGATTAACTCGTTTTTTCTATATTTTTGTCTTAGTTCGTAAGATTTCATGTGTCCATAATTTATATGAAAGAAAATATAAAAAAATAAATAGAGTATTTATATTAAAATAAAATATTACATTAATTTCTCTCAAATTTCAATACGTCTGAGTGTGGGTTATTATAAATTTAACAGTGATACGTGAATACTGGAAATTTTGGAAACACTTGTAAGGCCATTTATTAAAGTTGTTGGATCGAACTGATTCAATGCAAAAATTTTGAGTCTTATTGCAAATAAATAAATGCCTGAAGCTTGAATTTTTTCTTAAATAAGTTCGAGTGTTTGTCTGTTAAAAGTATTTTTAAATTTATTCCTTAAGAGACTTTTTAAATTGCTAACATTATTTATTTGAGCAAAAGAAAATTATTCCGTGAAATGCATGTATCGAAATAGAGATTATGAAAAAAGATTTTTAAAAATTTCATTAAATTTATTTTAATTTAATTAAGATACTACAATATTTTAATTAAATAAATAGTAATTCTTATAATTAAAAAAAAAAACGTGAGACGAGAGTAGAACGCCTTTATTTTATCGCCGAAAGTTTACGCATTTTTAATACAGCATTTCTGTTTTTAATCATTTTTTTATTTTTTTATTTGGAAACAATTTTAATAATTATGGCTTGTCTTATCAGATAGTGGAGTTTTAGCCGTAGTTTTTTTAATATGAATTATTGGTTTTTACACTATTAACATTATAATTTAATATTTACGTGCATTAATGGAATTAATGCTATAACTTATTATTTTGTTTAGCTTTATCAATTACCATTTTAATCCTTTATGTACTCGCCGGTCAGGGCCGGCCTTAGGGGTGGGCGAGCTGAGCGGTCCACCAGGGCCGCCAGTTAGTTGGGACCGCCTCACAAAGCTGTAAAAAAAAAAATAACCGAAAACTAGACAAGAATTAAAGGGAAAATGAATAAATTTTTCTACAAATATATATATATAT
>AYEL01091661.1:0-14140 GCA_000484575.1 Olivierus martensii | reverse complement strand
AAAAAATTTTTTATTTTTATTTATTTTATGTTTGTTTTCTCTTAGTTTTTGTGAAGTGATTTTTCTGCTAGGACTTATAAAAACTTAAACAAATAATACTGTGTTTTAAATTTAAACTGATTCCAAAAAAACGAATAGAACTCCTCAGTTGTTCCATAACGTTTGTGTTGTTAGAATAGAACTGTAATTTTGTGAGTTGATAATGGCTTTAAAATAGCCGAAAACGTTCCTCCAAAAGAAAAATTTTTTGGATGAATAAAGACATTATGGACTGCTCAAAAGTGCTATAGTTTTGTTTTTATATATTACCTCAAAGAGCAGCTTATTTTTGTATTATTTTTGTCTTATAAAAATTTAATCTTTAATATTTTGCATTAATCTAGAAGAAAGGTTATTGATATAAAAAGAACATGGAATATTATCAAAGTTATTCAAATACAGCCATATCTTGTTGTTGCAGCCCTGTTTGCAGCAGTTATATTCTCCAGACTACCACTGTAAAGTGAATTTTGTTGCAAAATGAATCACAATTTTTTTCATTTGTTAATGCACATAAAAGCCTAAAAACATAATTAATAATAACATTTTTCTGCACTTAGTAAATAAGTTTAAAAAACTCAGTCAGATGGCCATGTTTATAAAGACTTCACATATCATCTTGGATAATCCAGGCTCAATTATGGGTCTCATACCTTAAATTTTTCTGGATAGCTCTAAGCCTGGCCTATATTTTTTAAACCAACAGTATCAACTATTTTTTTTTTTTCAAGCAGAAGACGGCATACGATATCGGTCTCGGCATTCCTGCTGAACCGCTCTTCCGATCTAAATTAGAGAAAGTTAAAAAGAAATCTGAAATAACAATAATTCCAATATCACTTTATATCAAATAACATTATCTAAAAAGAAATAATATTAAAATCTATACAATTGAATTATAAAATAATTTATGCAAAAATTTTTCATTTTTAAATGTTAAATAATATAAAAAGTACCTCTTCTTTAATAAGTGGTTTATTTTCTAATGTCTGTGAGGGCCATGGACCAATAGATGTAGGAACAGATGATCTTACTTCTGAAGGACATCTTAATTTTTCAGACTGTTAACATTTAAAAATAAATCAATGAAAAAGTATTCAATTTTAAATAAGAGAAATAAATTATTTAATTTATTAATAAAGATAAAACAATTTGCATTCATTCTTAGATTCAGCAAATAGATAATTTAATTTCTAAAATGAAGTACATTTTATCCTAATTAAATTATGAATAATTACAGGAACTACATATGTTTTAATGATAATTTATTAAACTTTGTTTAAGAAAATAATCTAATACTTTAATTTCTTTTTTAAGTTCTCATTCTATATCCAGATTATTTAATGTTGTATATGTATTTAAAAAATAGTGTTTGACTTAGAGTCAAAGACTATTATTAGTAGTACAATTATTTGTGTGTTTATTATTTTTCTTGATTTTTGTCAAAATGACAGGGTGGACATGTACCAGCCAATGCTCTCTCCCTGAATCCTCTAGTCTTTAATTCATTGATTCTCTAATGATCTAAGTCTTCTAATTTTACACTATTAAACATGATAAATGTAGCATTTGATAATTTTTAATAATCAAAAAGAAACCAATGTGAAATGATGTGAATAGTTAATAAAAATATGACATTAATTTGCTGTATGCAACTGAAAATATCAGAATTATATGAAAAATTAAAAAAAATTGCAACTTTTATCCAAAATTGATGAATTATAATACAGTAAGACTTTGTTTAATGTGGGGATACGTTCCAAATAAATCAAGTACTAAATGAAATAGCATTAAACAAGGTCATTTTAACACATCAATAATGAGATAGGTGAAATAGGACAGTGAATAAAAAAATATGCATACCATTTTTATTTTATTTTGTAACATATATTATTACTATTGTATTACATTAATTATAGACATTTTTTTTATTGCTAATATTGATTTGTATTCATGAAAATCAAAAATATTCAAGTAAATAATTTATGTTTGTAATGAAAAAGGTTCTTCCTCATTTGACACTTTTTGTTTTTTCATTAAGAAGTCATCTAAAGTCGTTTGCCTTTTCGTTTTTCATTCATCAAGCAATTGTTGATAGTGAGACATTGCATCCATGATGCTTCGTCTTGCCTTTGAACTTCTATCAAAATGTGGATCATTTTGTATATAAAGTAATCCATAATTTCTGTAATAGTGGCTGAACTTGTTTTGACAAAAATATCAATAAAAGAAAAACATTCTAACTTCAAGGAACTATAGTTCGAAGTGGAAGTATTCAGGTTAAAACTAAAATGCGATAATTGTTATTTTTATTACTGTAAAATAACATTGACGACCGATCATAAATATGAACTGCGACCAGAGCAGACTTTCATATGTACTGCACTACACTGAAATCAAATGCATGATAGGCCATAGGAGTATCAAAGCAGCAAATTCCTGCGATTTCAGATTTATGTGAGCATAATGGCTTGAAAAACTGCACCAAAGTGAATCGATAAAATATATAGAATTTGGAAAAACCGCATTATATTGAAACAGTGTTAAACGGGGTCTTACTGTATAAAAATTTTTTAAATTTTCTTCAAAGATATTTTGATATTATTTATATTATCATGAGAATTTAAATTATTATTATTTTATCATAAATGTAATAACTAAACATTACTTGCTCATATAAACGAACAGAAATCTTATGATTTAATCTTATAATCTTGAGTATTACTGGGAAAACTCTGAGAGAGAGAAAGTTTTTAGATATAGATTAGGATAATAGATTTTCTGCCATACTTCAACATTTCAGCTGTAATCCCATCCATATTAGGACTTACCACATTTCAATCTGCTAATTGCACTCATATCCTCTTCTTCACTGATTTTTTCATCATGCTCACATTCATCTTGATCTCCTCACTTTTGGCCTCATCTCTTTCTCCAATAGGTTTGTGAAGTTTATGAAAATACTCTGTCCAACTATTAACTATTCTAGATTCATCACAGGCAAGTGTACTTTATCACATGGTATACAATATTGGATGGGTTGCTACAGTAAATGATCTGTGGTCCAATTAGAGCAACATAAAAAATATTACAATTATGTATGTATGAAAATGAGACCATTTTTGTATATGTTCAGGATTTTTTGATATAAATTAAAAAATTTATAAAAAGTACTGCTAAAAATTGTACAAATGATGTAAGAACAAGGTAATAAATTTAAACTAAATATTTCCAGCCAAATTAACCCTTAATGTAATAATTCTGAATTAAACTTTTTAATTTCAATGATTAATCTTCAAATCAAAACTATGGTGTTACCATCTGCTGAATTAATAATTATTAACTATAAATTTGGAATTATTACACTATGGGTTAATTTGGCTGGAAATATTTAGTTTAACTTGATGTTATTCCCCAATTGTTCCTCATCAGTGCCCCACATACAAAATAGAACATTAACTGAATATCAGAATATTAGAAAATAGAACATTAACAAAATATACAAAATATAAATTATACAAAATAGAACATTAACTGAATATCAGAATATTTTATTCCCCAATTAGTTTCAATTAAAGTTAATAAATATGAAATATTAATAAAAATGACAAAATTTCATTGAATTTATGTAATTTTTTTAATAATTATATGACATCTTTCAACAAAAGTTATGTAATTCTTGCTTTTTTATAAATAATTTCGGAAAATTTGAACTGAATTTTTTCATTCATGACTCATTTTGTTTAGAGTACATGTTGCTATCTAAAAATATCAACTGCTTCGTTGGATGGCTAAGATTTCATATAAAAAAAAATTTTCTCCACAATCTCATATCAGAACAAAAAGTTGTGAAAAAATAAAAATTCAAACAAATGCTTAAACTGTTAGAATAAAGGCAAATTTCTCTATAAAATTTAAAACTTTAAAAGATTTCATCAAAAATTAAGCAAGATATCATAATTTTAATTTTTTGCATATTAATTAGACATAATTTTAATTACTGGTTGGCACACAATTACAGGTGAAAATTAACATATGCAGCACTCAAGAGGTTAAGCATTTCTTAATTTGTTCTTGAGTGAATTCATTAAGCTGAAAGCCTGTTCAATGTTAATATTGGATGCTAGACAAGTTCGCCCAATATCTCTCAGCTTTGCAAAATCACAAACACTATTTCTTTGTACAAATGTCATCATATGAGAAAAGTTTATAAACAGTTTGCATTAACTAGTTATGAACTGTCACATTGAAAATTTAAAATCATTACACTGTTTAACTATGACAGTATTTTCACATAAAAAGTATTGAGTATATTAATCATAAAATATTAACTTGCTTAGTGTGCCATAGATAGGGTGACCATTTGTTCCAGAATTTGATATAATGTCTGCATTAGTATGTGTCCCAGAATACATCCCGAATTTTAAAAACCATTCCATTTTCAAGTTCCAAGATTTTTATTTATTTATTGAAAGTTCCATGCAATATTGATTATTTGGTTACATTTGGAAGCAGCACAGACTCAAGTAAGCAGGACACTTGTTCCAGATTGAGATTTAAATCTATTTTATTTTCAAGATGGAAATTTTTTTTATTTTTTGAAGTTTGTGCATGAAATAAACTATATTTATTATGTGGTTGAAATGCATGTTCAAAACATACAACAAATCAATTCACCCATACCTCGCTTTACAGCCTAGATATGTTCTGGAAAAGTTGGCCGTAAAGCGAAAAGCAGTATAACAAATCAATTATTTTGATACAAATTCAATTGGATCTTTTCCAATTTTTTATAAAATAATATAGTTTTTAGTTCATAAAGCATTTTATTCTTTCTATTTCCTATAAAAATGCTTACATAAAAAATAAAAGTACAAAACAAGTAATAATAAACAGAAATTCAAAAAACAAACATATAAATTGAAAAACAGAAGAAATCACATGCACATATGTATATACAGTAGAAGCTGCTTATTGTAATCACGGATATTGTTATCAAAATTTACGGTCCCGAATCATCCATATTAAAATACATTATGAAAACTCTCATCAAAATCGATATACCGCTATAAAATACCGTATTTAAAACTAAAACAGATATTTTAGATAATATTAAAATATTGGTTAAATTTATTAAAATAAACAACATTATTTGTTAATCGTTCATTTATTGTTTCATTTTTACCGAAATTTAGACAAAAAACGAGAAAATACGAAGATAAAACACTTCTTCTCCATTTAAAATAATCAGATTCAATTTAAGTGGAAAAATCTGATTTGTGTACGTTTTTTAATTAATGAACATTAAATTGATATAAGTTTTTGATTTAATAAGTTCATACAGACAAATATGACTCCTTTTCAAAACTTTGCGGTGCCTTTAGGTGGTTTCACCACACGTCTCGCATACTTCTTCTCCATTTAAAATAATCAGATTCAATTTAAGTGGAAAAATCTGATTTGTGTACGTTTTTTAATTAATGAACATTAAATTGATATAAGTTTTTGATTTAATAAGTTCATACAGACAAATATGACTCCTTTTCAAAACTTCGCGGTGCCTTTAGGTGGTTTCACCACACGTCTCGCCTCTACAAATGGCGTGGCGTTATTGCTGCCAGATCTGGTGATTTTTAATGTTTTTTTATGACAAAATATATAATTTGAAATTGCTGATATAGTGATTTAGTGACTTTATTGAAAAAAATTTAAAATTATTTTTGAGATGATAATTTTCTTATTATTGCTCCAGTATTTCGTAATTTTCCTTAGATTGGAATTGGCAACATTAACTATAAGTGTAAATCATATTTCACTTCACTTTTTGGCTTAATTGATTACATAAAATAAAGTTCAATGAGTGTTCTTCGATCCGTTATAGAACTTATTATTATTATTGTTAACATTATTTTTTAATATAATTTTCATTTTTTTTTTTCATTTTATCTAACAGTACAGCATTGTTTTGGCCGTATAACGAAACATTATAGGCCGTAAATCGAAAAAGTGCCATAATTAAAAAAGGCCATTATAGCAAAATGCCATATAAAGAGCGGCTGTATAGTGAGTATAGGTGTATTGTTATCTCAATGTTAACCAAGTGTGTTTTAATGTAAATTAGCCTAATACTTGCCAAATTTTATCCCTTGATAAGTTTAACAGAATTTAATTTATCTGAAGAAAAAAACAGCTGAGGGAGATTAAAAAATTAGTTAAAAATTCTAATTTAATTATTAATTCATAGATGGTACCACTCTTTGATTTAATCATTAATAAATATTTTAATTATGAGATGGCACTAAAAAATTAGTTTAAATTATTTCAAATGATTAAAATTTCCATTAGACTTATCAAGGGATAAAATTCAGCAAGTATTAGGTTCATTTAGAGTAAATTCCCTTGAAGTTTGCTTTGTAAAATGTGTTTTACTGTTCAGATTCAATTCAATATGCAATAACATTTAGATATTAAATTAAGTAATATGTTATTATATAGATGCTATTATTAATTAAGTAATTAATATACACAGACGAAACGATCTTCATCTTTATATCGTATCTACAATATAGAGATTAGCAGTTCAATTAACATAACTATAAAGATTAGCAGTTCAATTAACATAACCATATAACATAACTATACACTTCTTGGCTACACAGTTTGTTTAATTAAGCATTCTACCTTCCCTAACCTGCATATCAGTCTTTCTTAGAACATTAATTTAACTTCACATTAGTCAAAACATACTTCCAGGCTAAGGGTGGCTCCCAGTTTAGCTTGTCGTTAACTAGCTTTTCTTTCTCTGCTCTTCTTATTATTTCTAGCGCCTCAGTTACCATAGGCTGCGTGTTTATTGGCACCGGCTTAATTCTCTCTACTTCTTCCCACTTAATCTCAATCTCGCTACTATAGGACTCTACCACTAATGCTGTTGTTAATCTTGCATTTTGTACATCCTTCTTATGCTCATCAATCCTTTTTCTTATGGTCCTTGCCGTAACGCCTATATACCCTTTATCCTCGTTTTTCCTTACGTCTCTGAGTGGTATTCTATAAACTCCACTTTTCTCTTGGTGTTCTAGCGGATCTTTATGCAATGCATTGAGAAGAGTCAGATTTCTTCTTGTTATTAGCTGCTTATTACTCTTCCTTGCTATTTTCTTCATTACATTTAGACTTTTAAGATGGTATGGCACTACCAGGAAGTTCCTATCTTCTTTCTCTTCTTTCTTCGACTTTCTTAAATTTTCTTCATTTCTTCATATACCTGCTTAAGAAACGAATCATTATACCCATGGCTTATACCGTACCTGCGGGTACCTGCCGGATATATCCTAATTCTTTTTTTAGATCTTCTTCTTTAGAACAATAGGTTAACACTCTCTTGTAAAAACTTCTAAAGGAAGCTTTCTCATAAAACGTTGGGTCATTCGACCACTTAGGAATTATAACTGGCCTGTACGTTGGCTTTCAATATATACTTGTTTTTATAATACCATTTTGTACATCTAGCTGTAAATCTAAGAAATGTATGCTTGTTTCACTTCTTTGTTCGTTTTTCAGTGTCAAACCATAATTTTCCAATGTCAAAGCTTTCGTTATTTCCTCTGTGTCATAGCCCTCTTTCCAAATTATCATTATGTCATCTATATAGCGTAAGTATAGCAAATGTAACGAAGAAAATAGCAAGGAAGAGTAATAAGCAATCAACAAGAAATCTGACTCTTCTCAATGCATTGCATAAAGATCCGCTAGAACACCAAGAGAAAAGTGGAGTTTATAGAATACCACTCAGAGACGTAAGGAAAAATGAGGATAAAGGGTATATAGGCGTTACGGCAACGACCATAAGAAAAAGGATTGATCAGCATAAGAAGGATGTACAAAATGCAAGATTAACAACAGCATTAGTGGTAGAGTCCTATAGTAGCGGGATTGAGATTAAGTGGGAAGAAGTAGAGAGAATTAAGTCGGTGCCAATAAACACGCAGCCTATGGTAACTGAGGCGCTAGAAATAATAAGAAGAGCAGAGAAAGAAAAGCTAGTTAACGACAAGCTAAACTGGGAGCCACCCTTAGCCTGGAAGTATGTTTTGACTAATGTGAAGTTAAATTAATGTTCTAAGAAAGACTGATATGCAGGTTAGGGAAGGTAGAATGCTTAATTAAACAAACTGTGTAGCCAAGAAGTGTATAGTTATGTTATATGGTTATGTTAATTGAACTGCTAATCTCTATATTGTAGATACGATATAAAGATGAAGATCGTTTCGTCTGTGTATATTAATTACTTAATTAATTAATAAGTTATTTTTTTGTTTTTCTGTTGTGTATTAAGTTTGTAATTGTAAATAGTAGAGTTTTTCTATTTTTAAAAAATTGTACTGAGAATGAAGATTTTGAATTTATTCCAAAACGTTTATTGTTACCATAGCAATGTTCTATTGTTATCTTAATTCGAATGTAGAAAGGGTAAAGAATACCTGATGATGGCATTTGTACGTCGAAAACGTTAGTATTGTATGGTAGTTGATTAAAGAAAATGATTTAAACTGCAGAAAGTGCTATATAGTTATTCATTTAGTATTAAGTCTTAAGCAGTTATATTTTAAAGAACTGTATTATTAATTAATAAAACAATGAATCTTACAGTTTGATAAATATGAGGGTTTGAAATTTAACAGTGATCACAATGGTACAGATTAGCACTGGAAATGGGTAGCACAGATTCACTTTTATAGTTCCTCATATAATCTCCAGCATTGTCAATGAACTTTGTGTGGTAGTTTCATAATGCCTTCAGCAGTCTGAAATATGTTGATGTCATGGATGAAGTGGTTGACTGTATTATAATGTCAGGAACTTGTGTAGAAGTGAATGTCTCATAGGAGTTCCTTGAATTTAGAAAATAAATTGAGTCACAAGGGGATAAGATCTGGAGAATATGGTAAATGGTATAGCACTTTCACAATTCCATTTTGTGAGCAAGTCACAGCAATACCAGACACAAGTCAACAGGTGTTGTCATGGAGGATAATGGCTGGAGTGATCAGAAAGTGACACCATTTCATCTGCAGGACTTCACACAGGTTTGTTGCAAGAAATGTGCTTAGTATGTAGCATTTACAGTTTGTCCAATGGGTACTTGTGCATCCTAAATGGTGCCAGGCTTAGGCTTGTCACTCACATTCTCACTTGAATGCATTCACCCACTTCCTTCCCATATTGTACAGTAATGAATCAATATCATAGGATTCTTCAAGTCTCTAATAGCATGGCCCTTTGCAGTTTCAATTTTTAACCAAAGATGTTCCTCCAACTTGGAAAACATGTTTCTCCATCGACCTTCTGCTCTGCACAGACTGTGTGGCATTAATGTGATCATGCAGCACATGGAAATGCAATATTCCTTACAGTGATGGATGGGGAAGATTCAATCTTGTATGTGCCAATATAATCAGGATCGCACATGTCACCACTCCCCTCCAGCACTACTGTGATCACTATTAAATTTCCAATGGATTATATTGAATACATAGTATAAATATACCTTTATGATTATGCGTTCTCTTTCCTTAATAGATTTTTCAACAGCCCAAAGTTCTTCCTAAATTAAAATAATAAAAATGATATTACATGAAACAAATTTAAAAAATGCACATTTAAATTTTTATTTATGATATTTCAAATACAAGATATATTTTTTTTATGGATATGTTTTTTTATTTAAGCAAAAAATTATTGAATCAAAAATTCAAAATTAAATAAATCTACATGCAATATTTTGAAATTTCATGTTCATTATTGACAAAAAATTTCAAATTTAGCAATTCATTACAAATATTAATTTATTGGCTTGGCAGTACTCATTGTGATTAAATAAATAGAAATAAAAATGCAATAAACGATGATACTAAATAAACAATTTTTAATGGAATAAAATATTAATAAAATTACACAAAAGAAATAGTTTTGATATTGAGTTAAACAAATCATCATCAGATTGTGATGAAGTGAAATGTAATATAACTGGCAATAAAAAGGGAGCATATACATGACTGAGTGGAAGTGTTGAAGCAAATGAACAGGGGAAAACAAAGAAGGGGAGGAAAGTTAGTAAAAACAAATAACTATGCAACTAAGAAAAGAGCAGAAGTGTAAATTATAAAGAAAACAGAAACCAAATATAATGAGGGAAAAATGAAGGGATCTAATGTAAATCAAAGAAAGAGGTTATGCAGCTGAAAAAAGGGATCCAAAATATACAAAAGCTAATACTATGACAGGAGACAAAATAAGAAAATTAATAAAAACAGGATGGAAAATGAAAAAGAATAAAAAGAATTTGTAAATGGACACTCCACACACTATACACTTTAGAAAATTTATTATAATGAACCAAATTTGTTATCATTATAGTAAGTTATTAAATGCATGAAAAGGTTTTATTTCTAAGGCTTCTCTGAAAAGTAAGGAGTTAATAGGAATCTTAGGTACAATTACTTTTGTTTCCTTCCAATCAAGAGAGAAATTACCAATAAACACTTTTTTTATAAGGGAAAAGCAATATTTCTCTTTTTGAATGTTGGAAGACATGTTCAGCAATATTAATCCCTAAATCTCTGGCAGTAGCACCAACATACAGGCTCATTTCGTATTCTGAGACTGGCCAAAAGGCTGCTCCCCTACTCCACCTACTAGGGTACTACAGAGTACTTAATGTCTGTGAGAATAATCTCGGCTTAATCATTGCCTGCAACTAGGGGTGCGGACTCGCCTGCCACATCCTAATCCACAAAGCGAATGAAATATGAATACGGCAGACTTGTTCAGGTTTGCCAGGCCTAAGGGTAAGAAGGCTGCATTCATATTTCGTGCACTGTATTGCCAAAGCAATCTTTACGGGCCAAGAATCGCCTCCGTCTACAGAGGGAGCGAAGACACAAGAGGCTGTGTATTTGCTACAGAATGACTGGTAATGACCGGTAACGACCGGTTTTGTCCCCGGAGGGATTGAAAACTCTACTACAAGTTCTCCCACAAGATGAGAAATCCTTAGGACACCATAGTTTGGGCACAACCACCACGAGAAACGCGACAGCCTGCTGGAAGGACAGAAAGAAAAGAATCATTGAACCTTCCACAAAAGTAGAAACCTTACTAATAATCACATCTGATGGGTGGAACGCATGACGGTGATCCAACCCAACTTGAAAGAGGGCGAGAATCTCCCCCAGTTTGATCACCGATGTAGCCCACTGTCAGCGCCTGACTGGCAGGCCACCGTGGAGACGATATCAACCGACGCCGTGCAATGGCCGGGTTTTCTGGCGCCTTGCCATGGCTGAATATCGCTCGGATCAACTCCCCGAAGGTTTATGATTCCCTAGGAAGTGAGCTTCCCTGGCCTCTGGATGAACCCACGCAGCCTGAGCAAGGCCAACTCTCGGGTGGGCACTGTAATGGCTTCTATCCCTCCACCATCCCTTCGGCACGGTACAACACCTTGGGATTCGGACCCTTATAGAGGACTCGTATCTCACACAGGACATATGTCGGACCAATTCTTAATCTGGATCCACAGGGACTCAAACATTCGAGTGGCGAACTGCAGAACATCCATCAGTGAGGGATGGGTGCAGCCATGCTCTACCGACCCTATAGGAATTTCTTCACTGGGGGAAGCTACTACTGAGGGCTCATCCATCAGTGAGGGATGGGTGCAGCCATGCTCTACCAACCCTATAGGAATTTCTTCACTGGGGGAAGCTACTACTGAGGGGCCGGGGCCAGGGACATCCCAGGCCGACCAGTTTTGCTGCTGGATCTCTCTATAGAAAGTCAAACGAGATCCGAAGGCGAATTATCCGGCTAGGACTTCCCAACCCTTTTGATGAGCTGAGGAGACACCAACTCCTGCACACGTTCACCTGCGGTGTGGGGTCATCTTTGCCTGAATTTCGCCAAGCATTTGGCAACCTCTTAGTTTTCCCTGTCACTATGGACATACCAGAACAGATTTTCTTATTTTTAAGAGAATAGAATACATACCATTTAGTTCAGTTTTTAGTTTTTGTCATTAACATATTTCTGTCTGGCAGGGGTGAAGTAGAAGATCATTCAACTTAGATCAAATTTAGATCATTATAATGGACTGGCATATTATGTTTTTCAATCTATTTGTTATTTTACATAAACTAGTCTAGTTACTTTTTAGTTGAAGATAGATTTTCCATTTTTTTCTAAAAAATAAAGATCTATTTCAGTGGTTTCCAACCTTTTTTCTGTTGAGAAACACATTTTAATATTTTAAAATTTGGCAGCACACCTAAATATTTTAAATAATAATTTAAATTTAACAACAAATTTTTGTTAACAGATTATTATATTTATTCTTATTTCTTTTTTTCTTACTTTCAGATTACAGACATACTCATACACCAGATCATTAAATGACAGCCCTTATTAAGTTATAGTGCCACCTGCAAATTTTGTCTTTTTAGAGAAACTACAAATTTTAAAATTTAATTTTTATTCCTTAATTTTTAAATTATGAATAATGACAAAAAATTTTGATTTTTAAATTATGAATAACAACAAAAAATTTTGGCTGTCACAGAAATTTGATGGTCCTATTCCAGCCAAACTTCCCCTAGCGGTTTTTTTATTTTTGAATTAACTCCAAATTAATAATTATTTTTTAATTTACACTATGGTGCCACCATCTGTCAGATTAATAATTATTAATTTAAATTTAGGCTAAGGTAGTGCCATCTATTATTTAATAATTGAACTTTAATTTTTACTAATTTCCCAAAATTAAAAATTTGCCTTGGCCTGGAGTCGAACAGGAACTTTGGGTTAACATCCTGACGCCGTACTTTCAAAAATAAACCATTAGGGGAAGTTTTTGGCTTGATAGGATTATTATATATATAATAATTACTTAGATAATTTAGGAATTGTGCATTCAAATGTTGAAATTGTGACCTCATTCAGGATCAAATATGCAATAATTGTATATTTGATGTGTAATATATATATATATATCAATATAATTTTAAATTTAATTAAAATTAATTTTTATATAATTATTATTTATTTTATATAAAGGTGCATGTCTGTATGAGAGAAAAACTGTCATGAGAGACTCTTGAAAGGAATTTTGTAAATGGACACATGCCTGCGAGCTACTCTCAAGGGTGTGTCCATTTACGAAATTCTCTCACGACAGTTTTTCTCTCAGATGGACACGCACCTTAATATAAGTTTGCTTGATAAATTTATTTTTGTAAGAGAATATTTTAATTAAAAAATTTACTAACAAAAATTATATATTAAATCTTAATTAATTTGGGTATATATAATTTAACATTTATGCAAATTGCAATTATAATAAGTAAACAAAGAAATTATATAGTTTACAGAACCAAAATGAACAAATTTTAATCAAAAATGTATTTTCTTAATTAAAACTATCTTCAGCTTAATAAAACAATAAAATAGAATTAGTTTTTAAATTTTGAGTAAATGACTTGGCACAATAATAATTACAATTACTTACATAAAAATACTAAAATATAATATAAAAACTACACCAGGTCAGATAAATATAAAATAATACTGATCAATAGATCTCTTTAATGTTACCATCAGAATGGGACTCTCTAATAAAAATATTGGAGGTAAGGAATGGTAATACTGATGGTAAGGAATTGGTATTATTGATATTAACTATATCATCAGAAATATCATGTTAAAAATATTCTGTTTTTTCTTTAATAAACTCCTTAGTGTCTTTCCAGTTAATGATAGCATTTTTTTTGTATGCTAATTCATTGAGAGCCATTCATATTTTCCCATATATCACATTCCTGTTAGTGTTTTTCGAACTTATCTCTCAACCATCTATTAGTAATTTTTATATATACTGATTTAGTACCACAAACATTATTAGTGGCAGATATAAATTCCCTTCTTTCCATTATATTTGATCTCTTCTTATGATCATTTTACTTACGATAACCTGATCGTACGATTGCCCTTACAGTATTCCAAACTTGGCTATTTTCATAGCATATTGGCTAGAAAATTTTTTTTT
>AYEL01091660.1:0-51204 GCA_000484575.1 Olivierus martensii | reverse complement strand
CCACACTAATATAAACATCCATTCTTTAGTAAAATTATAAGTAAATATCATCATTGATAAATAATACATAACAATATTGCATTCGGCAACACTAGCGTGATGAGAATCAGTTATCTATCTTCGTGAATCTGGCAAGTGTGCATCTACTTAAGAGTCTATTGTTACTGTATGTAGCGATATTCATTTACAGTGTCGAATTTATTTAATATTTTTAAATCTTATGCAAGAAAAGGAGTTACACTTTCAAGTAAAATTGTTTTGCTGGATAAAATTAAAAGCCAGCCATTTAATATATAAAATTGCTTGCTGGATAAAATTAAAAACCAGCCATTTAATACAAGCCATTGTAGACTTGCTTTGCTGGATAAAATTAAAAGCCAACCATTTAATACAAGCCATCATTGGCTGGATAAAATTAATAAAGCCTAGTCATTTAATACAAGTATCGTAGACTCCTGATATAACTGGTGTACCAAAATCTACCATAGTGCGTTTTCTACAAAAAGGAAATCAGCTGTGTGAGGAGTAGCATTACAGAAATAAATTCCAGGAACATTCAAAAGAAAGCGTGATGGAAAGGATCCAGAAGTCGAAGAAGCATTAGATCAATGGATTTCTATAGTTATCGGGCGAGGCGTGAATATCAACAGCTCAGTGTTGAAGAAGTCAGAGGAGATCAGAAAAAAACTAATTATTAGGTACCTATTTTAATAAATAGGTACCTAATTATTATTTTTTTACCTATTATTTACCGTATATACTCGTGTATAAGCCGAGGTTTTTTTCTCAAAAAAAATTTTCTGAAGTGGGGGGTCAGCATAATACCGTATATACTCGTGTATAAGCCGAGGTTTTTTTCTCAAAAAAAATTTTCTGAAGTGTGGGGTCAGCATGCATCAAAAAAAATCGACTTTTTTTTTTGACTGAAGAAATTGAAGTAATAAGCAAAACCATTGAAGTAATATATTTTGGCTGGAGAATTTGAAGTAATAAGCAAAACCATAACTTATTGAATGCGTCTCCTGAAGATCAGGAAGGAAATTTTGCAATAATTCATTTAATACAGTACCAGGAAAAATTTTATCTTATCCCGAAGCGATCTAGTGTGTCGTGACGCCTGATACGACGCGACAAAATAGTGCAAAAAATTCGTGGAACCAATTATTCGCACTAATCAAGGCCTACCTGTATATCGTCTAACGAGGTATACTTCAGTATATGCTATAAAATGCTATAGTCCTTATTTTTCACCCTTGTTATATAATTGTATCCTATTTCTAGTCCTATTCTACTTAGGATACAATTATAACGAGATTCCATTGCATAAGTCCATGTGGAAGGGAGCTCCATTGCTGGTCTATCATTCAATAAGTTCAGTTTCTTTGTCTTCTCAGTGCCATATAACCTCAAAGAGTTCAATTTTGTGGATACGGTAGCTAGAAGGACAGACAAAAAAACTGCCAATACAGACAGGACTGACAATCTTTAGTTTGCTTAGAAATGAAAAAGACCCCTAAATGACTCAGAAAAGCAAGGACTATACAAAATACCAGTGAAAGAAGTACTAACACAGCAAACAGTTTTATACTTAGGGGTCATCACTAAAACCCTGTCCCAAAGGATAGAAGAGCACAGAAAGGACATTGCTAAGGAGAAATTAACTACAGCACTAGCAATAGAAGCTTACAATAAAGACAATAAAGACTTACACATAGAATGGGATAGTGCTGAAATTATAAAACCAATCAAAAGAATTAAGCAGGCCACACATTACAGAAACACTAGAGGAGACAAAAGACAATTGCAGAGTCGCTAGCCGTTAGGATTAGTTATAATTAGAATTATTGACATTCTTTCTAATCCGCGACTTTGCAGGTGTAGTAACATAAAGTTTGGAAACCACTGTATATGCTGTCCAACTTACTGCTTATACTCTTCTAACTTACTAATAAATTAAAGCACTTTTAGCAGTTGAAATCACTTGTAAATTTTCATTAGTAGGCTAACGTTTTCGGAATTTCCTACCATCATCAGGCTACAAAATTCAAATTAAGTTTGAACACTTAACTGTTTTACTTATATCAATAAGACGTTGCTATGGTGACTTATTCTCAATCAGAATTTTTTTTTTAAATCAGAATCTTTCACTTCTTTAGATAAAACACATATACATAACATATACAAAACACCAGCATACACAGTACGCTTACAAATACAGATAGGCCTCGATTAGTGCACACGACGCTCTTCCGATCTTATGTACAGGTAGGCCTCGATTAGTGCGAATTCAAATCTGATATACAGGTAGGCCTTGATTAGTGCGAGTTTGAATAATACACATATTTATTAAATTTGTCAAGCAACTATAGGTAGGCCTCGATTAGTGTGAGTTTTATTTGATTAGTGCGACTTACAAAAATGATACTGTTTTTCAGTTAGTGTGAGCAAATATTCGCGACTTATAAAATTGATACCATTTTTCAGTTAGTGCGAGCAAATATTTGATTAATGCGCGACTTATAAAATTGATACCATTTTTCAGTTAGTGCGAGCAAATATTCAATTAA
Source organism: Olivierus martensii (assembly GCA_000484575.1). NCBI lineage: Eukaryota > Metazoa > Arthropoda > Arachnida > Scorpiones > Buthidae > Olivierus > Olivierus martensii. Next base: position 48,637 of record AYEL01091660.1, on the reverse strand, counting down.
TGCAGGCCTCGATTAGTGCGAGTTCCAATAATGCGATTTCGATTAGTGCGACTTTGCAAAAATACAGGTAGGCCTCGATTAGTGCTACTTATAAAAATGATTCAAAGGCCGGGAAATCAGAAACACTAAGTGTAAACTTATAAAAATGATACCTTTTTTTTCAGTTAGTGCGAGCAAATATTCGATTAATGCGAGTTGTAAGCATAGATTCAGTTAGTGCGAGCAAATATTCGATTAATGCGAGTTGTAAGCATAAACCAGTCTTACTAAAAAAGCTCTGCCTCCTTTTATGATGTCAATTAAAAAATTCAGGAAGGAAATTTTGCAATAATTCATTTAATACAGTACCAGGAAAAATTTTATCTTCCGAAGCGATCGAGTGTGTCGTGACGCCTGATACAACGCGACACGAAAATTCGACAGTCGATCGAGAATCTTACCTAGGATTCATTTTTGAGTGAAAAATATATTAATTTTCATTATTATAAATTAATATTTTAATCCATTCGCTAATAATCCATAAATGCTTATTATATTTAACTCATCCATGATTTAATTAAAATAGATTAAAAAGTAACAAAAATAATATTTAAAATAATGAAATAATAATAATTATTTAAAATCTGTACTGAAAAATAACTTTAGTCTATCAAAAAATTTCATCGTATACACAATCAAAACTTCGAAATCGCACGTTTAACGTCTAGAAATCGCGTTGCACACGCCATCCTAATGGTGTATGACGTCATCATTAGGATGATCCACTCATTTTAAAATATGATCAAAGATTTGAATATGATAACTCAACTCAACTCAACTCAACTAGTAAAACACAGTACAATGTAAGGGAAAACGAAATTTCGAATGGTCTCTTGGGAGCCGTGTGACGTAGACCTATTCCAATAGAATTTTTACTTGGATACTTAAATATGAATTTTTTTTAGAAAAGAAAACAGTTATTCAATAACAATAATAATAAGAAAATATTTTTATGTAAATTATAAAAATTTATTACTATTCATTAACTTCATATTTTCTGAAGCTACGTCATTCTCAGATATCAATCTCTCTTTGGAATAAAATTTTACTTTACCTGCGCCGAATTCAACCTGCATTTACTGTATATAAGTGCATCAGATAGGGGACCCTGCGCTGCCTGATGCAGAAATTCTTGACAATCATCCAAGAATCTTAAGTAGGCACACTGTGTTGGATCACTGTAGCTGAATTATTGTCGAGAATTTCTGCGTCGCGGTGCATCAGGCGGCATGACGTCGCCTATCTGATGCACTTATACAAATGCAGGTTGGAGTCGGCAGCGCGACTGCACTCGATCGCTTCGGGTAACGTAAAATTTTACCTTTTAAATTATATATTAGTGTTTGTATTATAAAATTTATTTTATATGTATATATTTAAAGTTTCAATAAAATATTTATTTTGGCAAATGGCATTAATATATCGATAACTAAAAATCAAAACTCATGTAATTTATCGGTTTCAAATTTTTGCTGAATTTTAAGTGCTAAAGTCGGGGTTGGCTTACACACGGGTTATGCATTTTTACCGATTTTTAAACTCTGAAGTCGGGGGGGATTGGCTTATATTCAAGTATATACGGCTACGAATTACATATTTTATTTTAGAATTTATTATTACTTGGTTTAATGATGACAGCTGGACCAAAATGGCTTAGTCCCATACGAATTACATATTTTATTTTAGAATTTATTACTACTTCATTTAATTGGGGCGAATTACATATTTTATTTTAGAATTTATTATTACTTCGTTTAATTGGGACAAAATAGCTTAGTCCTGACATGTCTCAATTAAGCGGAATCCACTGTATTATTATTTTAATATATTTTTTGTGCTTAAGTCATGAATTTATAATTTGGAAGGCCAGTGCATGAATGACATTTATCTTTATAAATATATGCTGAATTATACATAATTTATTTTGAAATAAAAAAATAAAACATGGTTCTGTGTTGTGTGCAAATTATGGGAGCTCTTTAACTTTGTAATACATCTGATTCTTTGTATTTGAATGCAGTTTGTATGTTGACAATGCTCCTGTAGATAATGAAAAATTTTATAGCAAAGAATTTCCTGTTATTTCTATGATTTGGCTGTTAGTTTGAGATAAGTTTTTGGAAGCACTACGTAAATCAAATTTAAATGGATACATGATTATTATAGCAAATTAAAGCATTGTATACTGTATACAACTCACCTACAAAATAGGAGATACATAATAAATATTATAATATGAATAAAGTAAACAATAATATTATTATAGCAAATTAAAGCATTGTATACTGTATACAACTCACCTACAAAATAGGAGATATATAATAAATATTATAATATGAATAAAGTCAACATGCAGTTATTAACTATAAAGTCAAAAATTATTGTATTTCATCAATTCTGATATATGTTTTTCACATTTTGTCATCTCTGAAGTCAAACTGTGTTTTAAAATTAATGATATTTTACAATTGAAGAATATTTTATTATTATTCTTTCTCTAAATATTTTTATATATTTAGACTGAAGTGTATGGCAATCAAAGTTTACAGATTGTTAAAATTTATTACAGTTACTAGTATAACAGTAGTGGCAACATTATCGTAGCCATATGATAGTCATGCCTTGTGTATGTTAACTTTGCATCATCAGGATAGTGATTCTAGATGCTGGCATTCATTTATTTTTAAAGATACAAATAGGTACATATGAATTTTACAGACATTTGTATTTCTAATTAACACTTAAAATGCTTTCAAGAAAATTACAGTATGATAGTTTATTGAAAGTTAGTTATTGTGTATGCAGAAAACATTGAAATGGTGCAGCAGGATGCAATTTGATATTAGCAGAGTGAACATTTAATCATTAGAGAAATGACTACATTTTTACATTTGCTTGCAGAGCAAATTAATTATATTCTTGTAAAATTTATTTATTTGAAAAAATGTTTTATTAATTTAGTTTTTTTATTTTATATATATATATTGTTATGTTGAAAATAATACTGTTGCAATTAATGGTGTCTTAGATTTGATGAAATATGATAATTAGCAAAATTAACTATATGAAAAAGCTTTTGCATCCAGAGGACTGAAATCAAGTCTATACCCCATCCTTTGGAAAATTTATGATGGAATTCTATGCCCAGCTTCTTTATATCTATCCTCTATTGTCCAACTGATTCCTTCACATAAGTGGGTAGCTTTTGGTAGGATCTGGAATGTCTGCTATTAAATAATTAACAAATGATTGAAAATTGGCATTAAAAAAATATCTGCAATTAATTATGCAGTAATGATATTGAATAATAACTATTGTTAATGTCATAATCATTAATGCAATACTACTGTATAAAAAATTGCATTACATATTAAAGTATAATGATGATTTTTAAAATAATTTGTGAGTTTAATGCTTTAAAAATGTATTGATTGGTTTAGCATTTTTGGGCATAATTTTACTAAAAATTATAATTTTACTATTTTAGATAAATCATCTGAATTGATCAGAAAATGAATCATAGAAATATTAAATTAGTAAAATTAAAAGAAGGTGAAGGGTGAATGAAGTAGAATAAAGTTTTATTTTTGTTCACTGTGGATAATTGCTAATACAGATCAAACTTAGGAATAAAATTATTTCTGATGATATAATTAAAAATGATTTTTTTGTAGAATGCTTTTTACATATAATTATAGATTACAAAATGGATAAATATTCAAGTAAATAATAAAATTACATTATGGCAATTTTATTAAACTATAAATTAGAGTAATAATAATTCTTATATGAAAAATCTTTTTTGTAATTATTGAGATTAAAAGCAATTTTATTCTTTCAGTTTGATGCAGAATTTCGTCGATTTTCATTGGAAAGGAATGATCTCACAAAATTTGATGACTTCTGTAACTTGATAGAAAAATTCCATCATCTTTTTGATATACCATTTACCCTTTGTTATACTGATCCAGTTCATGGTGATTTGTTACCAATAAATAATGATGAAAATTTTGCTCGAGCAATTAGTTCTGCAAGACCATTAGTTAAGAGCTGCGGTAAGCTGGAATATTGGTGTTCCCCATGTGGATTAATCTTGAGAAGTATTGTCATTCTGACTGTCAGATTTTGGAAGTTAAACCTTTGTAACTAAGTACAAAGTTACTAAGACTTTGTACTTAGTTACAAAGTCTTAGTTACAAAGACTTTGTAACTAAGTATACTTTTGAAATTTGTATTATTGTGTATTTTAATAAAACTAAGTTTTTTTCTAATTATAATGGAGCATTGGACTGAAACTATGTTACACTGGTTGGAAACTAAAGAACTTAACATTAAAATAAGTTTGAATAAAAAAGTGGAATCGGAAGGGGCGCGGGTCCGAACTCAATGTGGAGGTTTGGGAGGAATCCCAACCTTCACAAGTGTACTGTGTATGCTAGTGTTTTGTATATGTTATGTATATGTATTTTATCTAAAGAAGTGAAAGATTCTGATTTAAAAAAAAAATTCTGATTGAGAATAAGTCACCATAGCAATATCTTGTTGATATAAGTAAAACGGTTAAGTGTTCAAACTTATTTGAATTTTGTATCCTGATGATGGTAGGAAATACCAAAAACGTTAGCTACTGATTAAAATTTATGAGTGATCTCAACTGCTAAAAATGCTTTAGTTTATTGGTAAGGAAATCACTGTTCTAGTAAATATGCCTGTAAAAAACAACAGATAAAATAAAAAAAATTAACTGATGCAATTTTTATTCAGCATTATTATAGATTATATCTCTTTAATATGGGATTGAAGTAGTTGAAGAAATTGAGAATAAAATAACATAAATATATTTAAATATACAATTAAATGAAATATTACATCAAATCTTTCATTATAATAATTGAAAAAATTAGACCTATATCAAATTTGTAAAAATAATTTACTAAAATGGTATCACAGTAACAAAAATTTTGATTATTAATCTAAAATTTCATGATATATAATAATTTTTGTAAACATTTTTTCATTTCTCAATAAATATCCTTGGTTGTTATTTTCATATATTTACAATTTACTTTCAGATTTAGTTCTTGAAAAAACCACATACAATTGGCCATAAGTAAACATAATATCTTTTATATACACTCTAAGACTATCAAATATTCGGCCTTGGGATTTATTAATTATACAGTAATAGCAAATGCTAAAATTATAGGAATTGATGCTTTTCTAAAGTATATTATGAACCAGGCTCAAAATAACGGTCACCAGCTTGCCATTAGTGACTAAGAAATTGTGGCTGGCGAGTGTGATGAGATAACATTGGAAATGTTTGATTAATATTTCCCACAATTTATTTTTCTGTATAGTTTTGGCTCTGACAAGATAAATTCTGTAGTCCCACTAGTTCACGAAAGAGGGAGCCACTTTGAGAGGGCTAAAACCATTTGATTTAGGTAAATGGTAATAACTGATGGGTGAAAAATTGATGAAAATAAAAGTTGCCTGTTTTGGTGATTGACCAATCATATAGCTCAACCAGTTCGATACGACAGTATTAAAAATCCCAGCAGAATTTCGACACCCCTTTATCTTATCCCCTAATTAAAGGCTCCTGAGTTCATTGGTGAAGTTCCCATGAGAGGCAAAAGCCCTAAGGCTCCTGAGTTCATTGGTGAAGGTCCTATGAGAGACAAAAGCCCCGTACTCAAGTTATGGGGCTCGAAATCCCAAAAGCCCCGTTCTCAAGTTATGGGGCTCCAAAGTTGGGGTTTGAAATCACACAAAAGCCCCATTCTCAAGTTATGGGGCTCCAAAGTTGGGGTTCAAAACCACGTTTCTTAACGAATTTCTGCAAAAGTTTTATAGATAATCGGATATTTTAAACGATTTTAGATGTATCTTATCATTCCAAATCCGAATGCAATCAAAATTTAAATAAGCTACGACTTACTTTTACGAAGTTACGTAATTTTTTTTGCTTATGATGATATATCCGTTCTGAAGCTTGGTAAAATTCTGAAAAATTTAAATTTTTTATTGTTTTGTATGTAAAACATCCTATTAATTATATTACATTTATTCTTTTATTATTTTGTATGTAAAACATCCTATTAATTATATTGCATTCGTTCATTCTTTTTCACCGAATAATAATAAATCAAATATAGAACTTTGAAGATCATCTTTATCGGTCAGTCAAAAGGATTTACTACGAACAGTATATATTCATCGTTAAACTTCAAGTAAAATGTATATAAATGCCAAATTGTTAAAAGCATTATCCAAGTGGATTTTATTTTTCCTAATAAAATATTGTGCCAAGATATTTTGGATTTAAATTATTTCAGCTTTATTTTAATCAAATAACAGAATGCAGTACATTATTCCACAAGTAAAAGCAGTTTTCTTTCAAACAAATCTCAAGTCCACACAACTAGAGTTGGGACGATACTTGCGATAATAACGTTAGTTAAATTACATCGATTAAAGACTTGGTTAAAGATGACGGCCGATTTCTTTAAACAACTCTTTTATTAAAATTATTTTTAAATATTATTTTAATGATATTAAACAATAAATTTTATGATAATCGATAATTATTAATCACATTTGATAAATAAACAGAGGTTGGCGTGATATTTGAGATTGTCGAGCTGATAATATTAGACAGACTGTTCCATCCGTTTTGTCATTGATTTCGGTTTTCGTTCTACTTGGATCAGCCAATATTAGATCAACATGAAGATCAATTAAAATATTGGCTAAGTGAAAGTTTTTGCTATTTAAATTTATTAAAGATTGCAATGAAGCATTTGATTATATCACCCACATCAGTGCCTACTGAACGTTTGTTTAGTAAGGCAGGTCAAGTGGTATGTACAAAAAGAAGCAGGTTGAAGCCTGAATTAATTTCAACGATTTTGATGCCGAAATCAGCAATAGAATCAAATTTCTGGTGATATTTATTCATTTCTGGCAAATAAATGAGTTTTAAAGGAAACTGTTGTTTGTATTTTTCCCTAAATATCATATTGCGATATTTTCGATATCATTCTAATATATTGCGATACAAAACAAAATATCGTATCGGCGATATTTTCGATATCATTCTAAAATATCACGATATCAAATATCGTATAAAAATCTGTATCGAATGTCGCCGATACAATATTTTGTTTTCTATCGCACATCTCTATCTCCACACAACACGTTTATTTTTCACATTTCATTGGTTCACAGGCTTTACGTCATGAATTGTTAAAACTATACTGTAAGTGTATATAATAATTAATTATAAAAAAACTAAGAATTTTCATAAGTTAAATAATTAATTTAACCATCGGAAAACTTTGGGCTATTCTATGCAGAAGAAAAGGTCCTAGATGTTAACTAGACAATACATTAATTAAGACAATTCGTGACGAAAAGCCTGTGAACTAGTGAAATGTGAAAAATGAATACGTGCTGTGTGGACTTGAGATTTGTTTGAAAGAAAACCTGCTTTTACTTGTGGAGTACTGCATTCTGTTATTTGATTAAAATAAAACTGAATAGTTTAAAGCCAAAATATCTTATTAGGAAATCCACTTAGAAAATGCTTTTAATGATTTGGCATTCTATATACATTTTACTTAAAGTTTAATGAAGGATATATATCAGGGCTGCCCAACCTTTTTATGACCACGAGTTACTTTTTCACCAGAGCGATGGTAGAGATCTACTGATATTCAGGGAATAAAAGTACAAAAATAACAATGCCATCTACATAATTTAAAATTTATTAAGTAAAATAAACAATTCTTTATAACATGAAAATATGAAAATAATTACGAATATATGGGTGCATAAACAAATATTTTAATGCGATATTTGGCATTGTGTAGATTTTGCAATTGATTCAAAATTTGGATTATATGACGAAAGAGATAATCTTAAACACTGATCCAAATGTACATTGGTTAAGCAATTTCGTGTTTTTGATTTCAAAATGTTTAAATCAGAAAAGGCTGATTCTACCAAATAAGTTGAAGGAAAAAAGTCATAACTTTTTGTGCTATGTTTGTCAGAATTGGATATTTTTCCTTTATATATTTCCAAATACAATCTTTAGCCTTCAAAAATAAGTCATTTTTGTATACTAATTATATCCAATTCCAATTCTGGACGACTTATTTCAAAAATTTTAGACATTTGTAATGAAATCTCTTCTAAATTAAATTTGTTGTTGAACACATTTGAACAAAATAAAGTTATATGTTCAATCTTTTCAAAATCTTGAAATCTTTTCTTAAACTCCTTTTCAACAACATCTATTTCCAGAATCATCTTCTCTGGATTGAATCCAATCATGTCTGGGTACGTTTGTAAATATTTAGAGATACTTGGAAAATGCTTATAATCTCGATTTCTTAAATTTGTTTTCAATAATTTTAAAAGTTCTTCAAATGCTCGTAAATTTGTTTTCAATAATTTTAAAAGTTGTTCAAATGCTCGGATTGAACTAATCATGTTTATTAGATATTTATTTTTACCTTGTAACTCAAAGTTTAACTTACTAAGTAGTGCAGTAAAGTCTGCTAAAAATGATAAATCTAATATCCATTCCTTGTTCGTTAGTTGAGGGTAATTATCACCTCTTTCAGCAATGTAGCTTTTTACATCTTCAAATAACTCTAAAAATCTTAGAAGAAACTGACTACAGCTTAGCCATTGCACATTAGTACATAGTAAAAGTTTTTATCATCATTCGTATCTAATCTAAATAAACGTCTTTGCAGAGCATTACTGTGAATATCATTTGACAGTTTGAAAACAGTTTCTATAACATTATGTGTTTTCAATCTTTTTGAACACAACACTTGCTGGTGTATGATGCAATGATATGTTAAAAATTTGGGATAATTATCATCTTGCTGACATAAGGTGATAAAACCATTATTGCAGGCAGTCATACTTGGCGCCCCATCCGTTATTATTGACACTAATTTAAACAATGGAAATTCTTCTTCTTTTACAAACACATTAAAAGCTGAAAACACATCTTGCCCTCTCATTCTCCCTTACATAGGTATCATTTTCAAAAGTTCTTCTTTTATTGTACAATCATTAAACACCATCCTAATAAATATCATCAATTGTGCAGTATCAGTCACATCATTAGATTTATCAATTTGCAAAGAAAATGCTATACATTTATCTATGTCTGCCTTTAGTTGTTGAAATACATCTGCAGTAAGAGTTTCAATTCGTCTTGTTATTGTATTTCTTGACAACTGCAAACTGCTAATTTGACTTAACATGTCCATTTTGTTTTTAAAATCGGAAAAGAGTGTATTTGCAGCTGCCAAAAACAATTCCTTAATTAATTCACCATTTATAAATGGATTTTTCTTTTTAGCTAATATGTGCACGATCCTTAATGATGCAAGAGTTGACACAACTGGTTTGTTTAAAATTTTCACAAACATATTTTGTTGTGAATATAAGTTTGATTTTAAATCTATAATTTTTGCTCTGCGTATTTCAGAGTCTTTTAGATATTCATTTTCATAATTGAAATGCATTGTTCGAAAATGTCTTTCGATATTTCCCTTTTTTGGAATAGCAACAACTGAATTACATATTAGACAAGAGCATTTGTCATTAATCATGGAAAAAAAGAAATCATGTTCCCATTCATCATGGTAATAATAAGTTTTAATTTTCTTTGCTGTGCTCATAATTATGGCTAAAAAAGAAAAAAAAAATATTTAAATAATTCAAGAAGTTTATTTTCTAAATAAATTTAAACCTTTTAGTGCTGAACAACGATACAGGTAGGCCTCGATTACTGCGAATAATGGGTTCCACGAATTTCTCACACTATTCGAAGTACTAACTATATGTAAAATATGGTAATTGGTTCTTGCTTTTTGAGATTCCGGCTATTAGTTAACCTCACGATAAATAACCACAATACTAAGTGTTTAAGAAATATTTTCATATTTTACATCGTTGTTCATCATCTACATCAGCGCTTCTCAAATTTTTCCACTTGGCGACCCCTTTTATCCGAGAAAATATTTTCGCAATTCTGGGTATATAAACCAGGATTGTATATATAAACTAGGAATACGAATTAAGACATTTGCTAAAATTTCTACGACCCCCAAATTTTGTTACTTGACCCCATATGAGGTCGCGACCCACACTTTGAGAAGCACTGATCTAAATTAATAACTTATCAGGAATTGCATCTCATACCATCATCAAAAATCTAAATTAATAACTTACCAGGAATTGCATCTCATACTATCATCAAACCAACCACCAAATCACAACCAGGAATTGTGTCTCATACCATCATCAAACCAACTGCCAAATCTAATAACTTACCAGGAATTGCGTCTCATACCATCATCAAACCAACCGCTTAAAAAATATTTATTTTCATATTTTACATCATTGTTCATCATCTAAATTAAATATTTATTTTCACATTTTACATCATTGTTCATCATCTAAATTAAAACATTTATTTTCATATTTTACATCATTGTTCATCATCTAAATTAATAAGTTACCAGGTATTGCGTCTCATACCATCATCAAACCAACCGCCAAATTGAAACCAAAAGACAGGAATTGTGTCTCATACCATCATCAAACCAACCGCCAAATCGAAACTAAAATAGTGAATCGCTAGATAATAACTGTTTTTTTGGTAAAAATGTTATATTTTTAAGGAGAATCTAGTTTTCTTTAAATATTTTATATATGTTTATATCAACGATGGTTTCTGTATATTTTTGTCAATAGATAATACTTTTACAGAATAGAAAATGGTGTCTTTTTTGTCAATAGATGACACCATTTTCTATTCTGTAAAAGTATTAACTTTCTGACTGCAAAATGTGTGGGGCATTTGAAAATTACTTCTCTCAGCATTTGTAACAATTAACAACTATTCCGAATGACTTTCATCGATAAAGTCTTTAACAATCACTGAATGTAATAAAAACCAAACAATGTTTATCAAAATCAGTTCCACCAGGTTGAAGTTGATTCACAATTAACGAACGATATAGGACAGTTAAGAAGCCAAAGATGTATGATTTCATTTCATTCAAAACAAAAAATTACTGAATCTAGCTAAAAATCATCCTACTTGGGGTCTGTGCACCCTCCATAGAAAAGGTTCTCGTAATTATTAAAGAAAGTGGGGAAAATATCAAAATTGGAGGAATATTTGCCAATAAATATGCCATTATCAATAATTATAAATTAGTGTTAATAATTAAATCAATAATTTATAAATTAGCATTAATAGTTAATTATTACAAGTTAATATTCTTATAGAATGGAAAGTGGAATCATCTGTTGACAAAACAAAAAAAAAAATATGTATATATCAATACAGTAAAACCTCGATTTTACGGACTATAGGGGGTAAGACTAGTCCGTAAAATTGGAAAGTCCGTAAAATCGAAGTAAAATTTTTATAAACATTAATTAGCATTTTCAACATATTGATACAGTACCTGTACTAATTAATGTGACTTATGCCTATAAGTGTATTAATTTATATAGAGTATTTTAAACAAAATTTGCCTAAAAACTGTATTATTTTACATAGAGTATTTTAAATTAATTAAATTACCTGTCATTTACATAGAGTATTTTTAAATTAAATTAAATTACCTACATACATGTACAAGTATGTTAAATTTAGGTAAGTTGTTAAAATAAAAATGACGCATTATGCAATAAATGGGTGCTTTATTTTACACGCTTCTCCGACACATGAATTCCTTTCCCGATGCATCAGTGCGGATAAGAAATGCTGGATGTAGCTATACTATAGATAGTTTATGCAAATATTGTTTTATTATTATTTATTTTATTTTTTGGGATAGTGTATGTAAAATCTGAAGTCCATAAAATTGAGGTTTTACTTATATACATAAAATATTTAAAACAAATAAAAAATATAAATAATTGTATTTATATAAAGCAATGTAAGAGAAAAAATGATGAATAATAAATAAATAAATAAAAATAAAAAAAATTATCAAAGCTAAGAATTGAACCAGTGATCACGAAATTAAAAAAGCAAATCCTCAACCACTGCACTACTGAGACATTCGAATGATAATTAAATTTTAGATTATATGAACTAAGGTACGAAACTTCTCGTGCGATTTTCTCGACAATGATGGAGTTGTGCACTTTATTACTCTCACATTTTATTGTCCTAGGGTACTACTACAGTGTGCGAAATTTCAAAAAAATCGGTGACCCGAATGTCTGAACCTCCCCTTGTGAGAATTCATTATTGCTGCTTGTGTGCAAATATTGTAATTTTATTATTTGATACACATTTTTATTAACTATATTTTTATTTTTATATTAACTATTTTTATTAACTATTATTAACATTTTTATATAACTATATATTTGATACACATTTTTATTTACTATTCCTGTTCATTCTATTTAAAAGATAATAGCAGCAACTTTTGAGTAAAAAGTGTGGAAAATTGTGATGCATTTCTTTAACACTACTACATCTGAAATTTATTTATTTTAGTTAATGAATGTGTATCATCTATATATATTATAAATCTGAAATCCCTGAGAGCGTATGTTTAGTTATAACGCAAGAATGGCTGAATGGATTTTTATGAAAACTTTTGTTTGTAAATTTTTTTGCTAAATTCCGTAACAGATAGGTATTGATTATTAGAAATTGATTTTATATATTGTAATTGGTGGAAATTACTTGATAACAATCAAAGATGGAAGATCAACGCTATTTGATCAAGTTCATTAGGTTACAACGATCACGTGACATGTTAGCTGGCCAATATCATTAGATTGCTATGATTGTGTCCTTAGTAACTGAGCAGTCTCATTGGATCATAATGGACATGTGATTCTTGCACGTGACCATTGTAACCCAATAAGACTGCTTTTAATGGCAGATATCGAGTATTGTGCTATATATTATTTCGTTAAATTATCGAACTTAAGATTTCATATTAAAATGTTTTTAAGGTTTTTTTTAATATTTTTCTAATTTTCTATTGATAACAACTTACATTACTTTATTTAGCCTAATATACAGGTCGTTTCAAATATCTTGGCAGACTTCTGCGCGTAACGAAAGTTGCGTGGGTCTCTGAAAAACACGTAGAAATCACAAAATATTACCAACTTAGTAGAAACAACTAAAAGTGGACTGAAAGGAACAATACAGTTAACAAAACAACCTTTTCCCAACCCTTTTATGAAGCAATGAATTCGTCTTGTTATTGCGCATGTCTTTTCCCTCGGCCAAGATATTTGAAATGACCTGTACTTAAGTAAAACTTTGATTAGGCTTAATGACCACATGGTACTTATGTTAAACTTTGGTTAGGCTTAACAACCACGTGTTATTCGCAGATATGATTATTAGAGATATATTATTAGATATCTCTAATAATCATATCTGCAAATAATCATGAATAATAATCATGGTATTTACATATAAATCTAAATACCTGTGCATATATGTTCAATTATAAGGCAAGATAAGGGGCATTAGGAAATTCAGCCTAAGATTGTCACTATCATTATCACGTGTAGAGAAACGAACTGTCATTGCCATAGCAACGCAACAATTTGACTTACAATAATAGAATTTTATAAAAATTATCGAATTATTTATGTTGCTACTGATTTATTATTTAATCTATTACCTTTTTTCAATCAGTGATTATTTTATTTCATGATTTTCACTATTGTAAGTTTTTTATTATGTAGAAGAATTTGCATTTGAGATTAATTCATGTAGTTTTCGATGCTTTTGGTTCGAGATTATAACTGTTATTTCCTAATGCCCCTTAAGATTGTCACTATCATTACCACGTGTAGAGAAACGAACCATCATTGCCATAGCAATGCAACAATTTGATTTACAACAACAGAATTTTATAAAAATTATCGAATTATTTATGCTACTACTGATTTAATAGTTAATCTATCATCTTTTTTCCAATCACTGATTATTTTATTTTTTTTCATGTAAGTTTTTATTATGAAGAAGAATCTGTATTTGAGATTAATTCACGTATTTCTTGATGTTCTTGGTTCGAGACTATAATTGTTGTTTCACGTGTTTTGATATAACTTTTTTTTATCGTACAGTTGTATAAATTTCATAATGTCACGAAAAAAAAAACTCTAGATGAATTAACTCCTAATACTAAAGGAATGCGTCTAATTCGGGAAAATGAAGCATTAGAAGATCGAACAAATCGACAGAATTCTAATAGAGAAAGATAAAGAAGTGAACATTCGAAAAGACACATATTTCAAATAAAAAAATGTATCTATACAGGAAAGATTTTCAGAATACATTGAAGAAAATCCTGAAGGTCAACTAAAAGGTTATAATTTAAGAGAGAGAGAAACTTAAATACAATGCCATGAACTGCTCGAGCAACAGAAAATCCTGAAGGTCAACTAAAAGGTTATAATTTAAGAGAGAGAGAAACTTAAATACAACGCCATGAACTGCTCGAGCAACGCCGGGCATGGATCTGCTAGTTTCATATAATGCACATAACTCCATTCCAATTTAGAGATTTAATCCCAACTATTTTTTAATTACTCTTGAGCAATGAAACTTTATTCTAATGGTAAGCACTACTGAATAAACATTGAGTAATTCAATAATTTTTTTTGAACTGCTGATCATCTCATTTAGGTTCTAATATTAAAATTTAATTTAATTTATAATACAATGAAACAACATTAATCTGGCAGCACTGGAATATAGATATGCTAGATAATATATAATTTGGCAAAATCTATATTCTGAAAAATGATTTTGGATTAAAAAGTTCAAATCAATAAAATATGGACAAGCAGTTCTAGAAAGAACTAAATTGCCTAATTTCTAAAGGTGACATTTATTTTTATTTATTATTTGGAATCCATTAGTTTTATCAGTAACTTTAACATCAATTTAATCAATATACATATCATGGTGATGTCATATCACTGCAATGATATTAGCATATCAAAAAATTGGTAAATTATGACATCATCTATTGTTATGTCACAATGATTTCACATTGTTATAACATATTCACGGTAGATGGCACTGTGTTAAAAAATCAGGTAGCGTCCCTAGATAGATGATCGATAATCATGGGTAATTTTATGGAAAGTAAATAATAATACTATACTTCTTTTCTAATTTATAAATACAGTAGTTGCTTACCTGGCAAACAAAGATCATATTTGGAAAAGTTTTCCTTCTAATATTTTGTATTCACTTCTTTTTATCTCCAATTTTTTTACCTTGCGGCAAAGGAAAGAATCTATGACCCCTTTCTGTTCGAATAGAACAATTTACAGCTATAACAAGGAATGTTCTTAAAAAATAACCAGAAAGCCTATGAATGCAATGACAGCTCCCTATCTAACAGGATATAAAATGGCCAATTTGACAGAATCTAGTGGCACAAAGGAAAGCAGTACTCTATAAATCTAGAACTCTAAAATCAGATAAGCCATACATTACTCCTACATTGCTAAAACACAGAACCATCTATTGGCAATAATATAAATTAAAATTGTGATAATGAAATTCTATCCTGCAAGATTAAATAATCCTATAGAATTATAGGATGTGGCCTCAAAATCCTAAGGAATCCTCTAATGGCAGATTACTATTACCGAATTTCATACAAATCTGATAATTAGTTCAAAAGTTATTAGTGAGGGAGACAGACAGACAAACATGGCCCAATTTTATAAGCCCCCATTTTCTTCAGAGAGTATGCAGAAAATTTGACATTTTCAAGAAATTTCTTGATGACAATATAAAATAATGCATTAATTATAAATCATTTTGACATTTAATAAACAATGGAAATTTTATATTGCATATTATTTTTAAAAATAAGTACTATTATCCAGGAAAATATATTTGAAATAATTTGTTTAAACAAACAAAAAAAAAATCTATGTATAGAGTGGAGAAAGAATTTTTTTTAAATTTGGGAGGTGCATAGATAGAACTAAAAAAGACATTTTAAGATAGGAAATCATGGGTTGGAAATGTGTAATGTTATGTTCAGCTTATGGAAACTTAAAAATTATTTTTTCTTGATTATTTGAATAATATTCCTTCAAATTTGATTGGAAAAAAAAAAAAATTATACTCAAAATGGTTCAATAAGTAAAGTAAAAGTTAAAGTAGAGCCCTCAAATTTGACAGATATTTAATATTAAATTCTATGGAACAAAATAAACATGTACACTGCCAACATTAAGTAAAGTATAACAAACTCTGCCATAGTGCTAAGAGTTTGTTATACTTTATTAAATTCTATTTTGACAAAAATCAGTATTTAGGGATTTGGGGATTTTGCAGATAAAGAATCTAACTGATATTCTTTTCAAATTCAAACTGATGGATCCAATATAGAAACAAGAAATTCAACAATAATTTGATCTAGATTTTATGTTAGCATTTGCAGATGGCCAATCTGGTGAAATCAAGTGACATAATATGCACTTTTGATTTCATATTGATTTACATTCTCAATGTTTTTATATTTTATGTAAGCATAAAATACTGGAACTATTTTTCATAACAAAGAACTTTCTCCAGCCTTTGACTAATATATTCTTAAGATGATTCCTACCATAGTATCAAGTCAATGTCCCATCCTTAGAAAATATTTGTTGGTCTGACCCCAGGCTGTTGATGATGATCATTAATAATCTTCCCTCCACTGATATTAGGGACTTCAATTTGCCCACTTTATGATCAATAGGCTGACAAGTAGCATCATTTATTGACAAGGAAGGAGATACAGTGATCAAGCTGCCACAAACATTCAAAAATATTTATGGCAGCTTAATATTCACAAATATTTTTACAGTAGTTCTCAATTTTACAAACTCTCACAGATCCCAAAAAACTTTGTAATTTAATTAATTTGCTCTGCAAATAAATATAGAAAACAGTCATTTCTTTAACAATAAGAGTTTGTCTTGTTAATATCAAATTACATCCCATTCTCTGATTCAGTGTTTTTCTGTACACAATAACTTTTCATTTCAATGCATCATCCTAATGTAATCTTCATTTTAAGAGTTAATTAGGAATCCAAATGTCAGTAAAACTCAACACACATCTGTATCACTAAAAATAAATGAACATTGTGCCTGAACACTACCCTGATAATGCAAAATTCAAAACATGCACAAGCACAATTGCCACTATTTTTATACTAGTAATTGTAACAAATTTTAACAATTCATGGATTTTAATTGCCATGCTTCACTCTAAATATATTTACTAATATTCTTCAATTATAAGACACCATCAATTCTAAGATGCACCTTGACTTCAGAGATGACAAAATGTGAAAAAAGCATGTCAAGGTGAAATATACTGGCAGAAACTGAAAAAAGAACTAAATAGGAATGCAGTTATACAGTCCAAATTTTTATAAGAACAACAGATTATAGATGATGTCATAATCAAAGTTTAAAGTTTTGTCAAGAAGATGGTGTTACAGACAATGTTAAAGAATGGCACCCACTATGTCTGTAAGAATCAATAAGTATTTGATGGAAACAAGTAGAGTATAAGTGCTCTGATAAATTTTTAAAATTTATGTAAAGCCTAGCAGACAAAGGCAAGCAATATTTGTGCAATTAGCAGACTTTGAGAAAGGTTTCATTGTGGGATTTTGTAAAGCTGGTTTGTCATTTCTTCAAATTACAGACTGGATTTGAAGAGAAGTGTCATAGTTCACTAGTGTTGGCAACAATGGAAAAGGAATCCAAATTCATAGTAGTAGTTCTGGGTCAGCAAGACATACAGATGCACATATGGATAATGCATCAGAAGAGCTGCACAGTATACCAAACAGCCACAACTTCAACAATCAGAGCTGCAGTAGGACTAGTAGTAAGCAGAACCATATGAAATCACTTCCTTGAAGTAGGACTACATACACACATGCCATTAGCAAGATTTTCACTAACCCTTCAGCTTTGCTAAGCATGTCTTCAAGGGTGATGTGATTATGTTTATTAGAGAAATAAATGGCATTCTGTGGTCTTTACTGATGAAAGCAGATTCTGCTTGGGAAATAGTGATGATTATATATAGTTCATTGTAAAACTGGGAGAATACTTCTATCATGCATATGTCAACAACACACCAGGCATTATGGTCTGGGTTGCTATCAGTTATGATAGCCATTTGCCTCTGGTAGTTGTAGAGGGCACAATGAGTAGTGATGTCCAGAATTTAGTGCAACCAGTTTATTTCTGTTTCCTGATCTATTTGGATATGAACTGCTCCAGCAGAATAATGCCTAACCACATGTTGCACATACAACACAACTTGTTCTACAAGCAGTTCATCAGCATCCTGGAATGCACATTCACCTGACCTCTCTCTGAGCATGTGTGGGATTGGATTGGACATCACCTGGCTCATATGAAACCAGCTGCAACAACCATTGTTCAGTTAAAAGTTCAAAGTTCAACAAGAGTGGAACTTTATTTCACTAAATGGCATTTGTCAGTTGTGTGACAAAATACTTGCAAGATTGGAGGATGTATTGCTACATATAGTACTTATACTCCATGTTAATGTATTCATGGTGCAAGATATCACCCTATATATCTAAAAATTAAAAGGGTATATTTTCTTATAAATTTTATCATTTACCTCCCACAGCCTGATAATTCTCCTGCATGTATTTTTAAACAACTGTATTAGTGTCTTCTAAGTGTTCTTTTTCAATTTCTGTCAATGTATATCCATTATGAAATGACACTAGAAATAATAAGTGTTTTGATATTACAATTATTAAAGATAATTGTAAAATATTAAATTTTAATATTATTTACCCAATAATATATTTCATTAATTAGCAATTGTAAAATCTATTAAGTCATCTATCAGGCAATAATCAATCATATTTCTAAAATTATATATATGGGAGAAATAAATTGTTTTGCAAAATATTAAACAACAGTTGTTTAAGTTACACTATCCAGAACAGCAAACTTCTTAAGCTAAAGAATTTTAACTCATTGTGCCATCTATTGAATAAAATTATTAAACTTTATCAATAGTTTATTCAAACTATTGATAAAGTTTAATAATTTTAATCAATAATCAAACTTCTAAATCTTCTGAGTGATGATTCTAAAAAAATATCGACTAACAGTTAAGTCAGATAATTAGAAAGATCTGTGCTAAATTTAATGCTTATAGCTTTTACCATTTAGAAAATTCCTCAATATAAACATGATTTCAAAATATATAATAAAATATTAATATAATAAATTATTGAATGATATCTTTATGAAAATTCGCATAAACATGTTTAACGGGCCGCAAGCGGCCCGCGGGCCGCGTGTTACTCATCCCTGTACTAGACAATTTGATCTAAACCTGCAGAAGGAGAATTTCAAAGAACTGCTAGACTCACACAAAGAAGAATTGATTAACAAAGACCTGACGTATCTCAAAAGCAACAGAGAGAAGTGGAGAAAGAGCTGCCCCAGTTAAAAAGTTTGATACAAAGTTAATGGCAGTAGTGTTTTCTAAGTTTGTAAAAGGCCTCACTTTGGAAAACCAAGACCCAAATTCTGAGAGGTTTGCTAAAGTAAAGTCTGCTGTACATGATGCCATACAGTACTAGGGTCTTATTTACAGCAAAGGAAAAAGGAAAAATGTTCAGACAAGTTTAGCCACTTATTTTCTTAAGAAAGACACTTTAGAAACCAATATTGCTGGCCCATCTAACATGCCAACTCCTTCCTCCTCTCATACAGCCTCCTCATCACAAATGTCTCCTTTACTTGTCGATGAGTCTTCAGAGGGCAAGTAAATGTTGACTCATCCCCACCCATGTAAAGATTTACTAGCCTCCTCCTCACCCAATCCACACATGCCTCAAAGACGACAATCCAAGCTATGTATTGTATAGTAAAGTACAGTAATTCTTTTTATTTATTTTTAATGTACTGTATTTAAAATTTAAAATGTATTATTTATTTATTTTAGTATTTTTTATTGTTTATTTGATAGTATTTATAGCTAGTAGAATCTCAGGAACATCGTTAGGAGATATGCATAGTCAACAGCAAACCTAGTAAAATTTTACGAACAAATTCATGTTATAAATGGTCATTTGAAATGTAACTCATTCATAAAATAGGGAGCATTTGTATAATAAAATTTTATCTCTAATGCAATACATGAAGAATAAGAAATTTTTGCACTCAAAACATAATATATAATATATCAAAATATGCATCATATACTTATGAACAAAAATTATTCTGAAATAGCATTAATGAGATATTGTGTAAGTTTTGTGCAGATGCATTTCAAATTTTCATGTACATAATAGCAGACATGTATAAATCCTTAACTGAAACAAAAAGCACTTTTAACAATAAGTTCAAAATAAACAAACTGCTTAACATGTATAAATCCTTAACTGAAACAAAAAGCACTTTTAGCAGTATAAGTTCTCACTAAAAAATTTTATTGGAAGCAAAAACGTTTTCGATAATATAGAATTACCGAAAACGTAATTATTGTATTACCTGTATCACCTGTATTACCGAAAACGTTTTTGCTTCCAATAAAAATTTTTTAGTGAGAACTTATACTGCTAAAAGTGCTTTTTGTTTCAGTTAAGGATTTATACATGTTAAGCAGTTTGTTTATTTTGAACTTATTGCAGACATGTATTAAATGTGAACCAAACATGAAAATTTATCAATAAATAATTCATTGTTTAACCATAAACTATTGATTCTATTGATTTTGTTGGTCTTTACTTATTATTAGGATCAAATTTCATCATTGAAAACAGAATATGATTTTTAACATTATGTATAAGGGAAATTCATTCATTGTATTATAGAATTCTTATATATAGGTAATTCTTGACTTATGAGTTCTTTTTTAAAAGTATGAAGTATCATCAAAATCAAAAATATCAATATTAATTACAATAAATAAATACTAAACATTAATATGGCATTTCAAATCACATACATAATATAGCATGAAAAGATTTGTAACAGATACTCCAATGTCTGTTACAAAATGGAAAAATAAAACAGAGGATCAACAAGTGGATATAGTGCAGTTTCTGACCACTATGGTTTTATTAGCACATTATATAAATAAACCTTTATTCCTGAATTGTGTCTAAGATAATAGTTCATCTGTATAAAAATTCATCTATTTATTTATCAATAATAATGAAGAATAACTTCTTGTTCTTTAACATTTATTTGACAAATAACTTCATTATAATAATAATTTTCTTGATTTTAAAGGCAATGCTTTCATTTCTTTAGATAAATAAATTATTTAATCATAAACTATTGATTTTGTTGGTCTTTATTTATTATTATGATCAAATTTCATTAATGAGAACAGAACCTACTTTTATGTATATGGGAACCTACTTATATGTCTATTAATTTACTGTTTGCAAGTTCTTACTTTACAAGCATACTCCAGGAACTATAAGCAGATTCAGGTTATGAGTATTGGGGCATATATATGATGTTATTCCAAATCTGAACAAACTCTGAAGAATTTAAATACATATTTTCATTTCACCATAAAATGTTCCATATGATTTGTGAAAAAAAAAAATATACAGCCATTGTTTAAATTTTTAGCAATATAATTATTTGTACAGCAATATCTTGCTTTATGGTGCATTGCTTTACAGTGCTTCACTAATATAACACTTTTTAATTCTAAAAATCTGGAAGTATAAGATCAGAACTGAATCTGGCTTCTCTAAGATAAATGAATGCTTAACCATGTCCAATTGAATGTTTGAAATTGAAATTTATAAAATATATATTAAATAAAATTTATATATTGTATTGGGACCCACTAGAAAACCAAATTATTATTACATAATAAAAGATTAATCAGTGAACAGCACAATAACATGCTTTGAATATAAAAACAAATTTATTAAAATTAAAAATGTTTTTGACTCTATAGCAAGATCTCTTCAGTTACATTTAGATCAAATTAAAAAGAACATCAAACATTCCTGCATTTATAAAATTCAAAACAAATATCTAGTGTGTTTCTATAAAACTGCATAAACATTCATCCAATTGAAATTTTTAGGCCTAATGCTATTGACACTTAATGAGGTAGTATGTTTTAGGCTTTTATATGAACAAGAAAATAAAAAAAGGATATGATTTGCTTTACACCAGTGATCTGGAATTAAAACACCATAATTGAGGGGTATATCTGCATTATGGTGCTGTCATTTTTTTCTGGATCTGCTACTGTCAAGAACAAATTAACTTATAAAGTCAAGAACTACATATATTTATTTTTATCATATTAAATTTTTATACCTCTTAAATACTATGATTAAAACTCACCCCAACTAGTAAATTCCCATTTCATTTCTACATAAAAATCTGGAGTCTGTAAACAAAATTTATATTTTGAATGTTTGTTTATTTTTATGCTTTATATTAGTAAATAATTACAATTATTTTAAACATTACAAGAAAAATTATGCCACAGTACTAAAATATTATTCATTTAAATTACTATTACTACTTTTAGGTTTAATTTTTTCTAAATTAAATATATTAACATTAATTTATAATTATAATGATCGTTTTTATTAATAATATTTTGGGTGTTCTATTTTTATTAATGTGAACTATATACATAATACACATATTTTTTGAATTTTATAAACAAATATATTCTCTTACATCACGAATCCTCTTAAGTAGTTCTGGTATTCCTCCAACTCGACTGCTATACCTCTGAAGATCTCTTGTTTCTAAAACAACTTGTAATAATTCTGGATCACTTGTGCTTACAGCTTCATGCACAACTAATATTTAAAAAAAAATTAATAATAATAAAGTTGTATTTTCTGAAATATAATAATATTCATAAAATTAAATTTTAATGATAATTAAAAAATTTTAATTGCATTCAATATACAATTAAAATATATTCTGATTTCATTATTACTATTGTATCTGTTATCTCATTACCACATATTATTTGAATCATCAAATAGATTCATAATTTAGGCAAAATATGGCAAAAATTATACAGAGTGGGCCAAGATAAACTGAACCCAACCAAATAATGAATATCCCATGTCGGGTTCAGTTTATCTTGGCCCACCTTGTATATCTTTATATACAAAATGTAAATGTTTGTCTGCCTGGCTGTTCACATTCATTTTCACACCATTTGACTTATCAGAAACACACTTTGCATAATGATATCCCTTGACTCTATTACCCATATATCTCTAGGTGATATTGATTATCATAATGGGACATTTTGTGATGAAATGAAAATACGTATTTAAATTCTTCAGAGTTCTATTCAAATTTGGAATGACATCATAGTGATGTGACAATGGATGACAGCACAAAATACAGTTGAAATATAACACCATGATGTAATAATAGCTGATATCACATTATTGTGACATAATATGCTGAAAATACTTATAAGAAACCACTTGCTTTATGTGTATAAAATAATTCAGAAAGCACTATTAGCAAGGAATACAGTTTATTGATATATAACGTTTTCGGACCTGTCACAGTCCCTCCTCACTATAAGTCTTTTATTATGACAAGAATCAAGCAATAATTTAGATTCTAAATTATTGCTTGATTCTTGTCATAATAAAAGACTGAGGAGGGACCGTGACAGGGTCCGAAAATGTTATATAGCAATAAACTGTATTCCTTGCTAATAGTGCTTTCTGAATTATTTTATAATATGCTGATTAAATCAACATTAAAACTGTATTCAAAAAGCTAATGAACTCCAATTATATGAATTATATGATCGAATGATACTTCTTTATAGTTCTTTGTCAACTTAATATCATAAAGTTTATAAATTCACTTAAACTAATTTAAGTGAATTTATGCCCATCATAATGATGAGAACTAATGCACACACTATATTATGCATTTGAAATTCTAGAGCAATGCTATGTACCCATATGCTATCTTTCCATTTATCAGTCTAATAACTTTTTAAATATTACTGTATTTGAATAAAATTCATATATTGTATTGGAACCCACTAGAAAACCAAATTATTATTGCATAATAAAAGATTAATCAGTGAACAGCACAATAATATGCTTTAAATATAAAAACAAATTTATTAAAATTAAAAATGTTTTTGACTCTATAGCAAGACAGTTACATTTAGATCAAATTAAAAAGAACATCAAACATTCCTGCATTTATAAAATTCAAAACAAATATCTAGTGTGTTTCTATAAAACTGCATAAACATTCATAACCATACTGAAAATAGTGACAAGTGTACTGAAATTTACATGAGAGTATTAAAAAATTTAAAAGCATATAAACAACAATAAATTACATGCACACATAACATTAAAATGCTTTATATAGTTTTTCTTAATGTGTTTTAATTTCACCACATCTGTGGTTCCAAACTTCCTGTTTAATATAATGCATTTTCTTTATTTTTACAAAATCTATGTCAAAATTTTATGCTTCATTTTTTGTTCCTCACACCATGCTAAAACAATATGGAACTTAATAATGTTTCCTTCTCTTAATTTTTCTTCATAAATTATATTTTCTACTAATACCTTACCTTCATTAAATTTTTCTATTGTTAACAAAAGTCTTTTTTGGAGATTTCTGTATATTTCCAATTTATTGTACACTGTTTAATTGCAACTTTAATGATAACACCCAATTAAGTGAATTTAAAATACTATTTATAAAAAATACAAGTTTACAAAATATTAATCAATTAGTAGAGCTTATAAAAAACAATTTAAATCTTCTTTGCATGGTATGTAAATATACAATTGGCCTTTTTTGCCCTCTTCAGTCCTTATTATACCATGTTATAAAAATTTTTTTATATATATAAATTAATAACTAATCTTATTTAAGAACCAAACTTATACAAAGAAAATTTTTATAATTAATTTACCGATTGTTATCCAATTAAAAAGTTTAAAAATGAACCAAAATTGATAAATTTCCATTGCTTCAATTAGTTCTCCATAGGTTTTTCAGATATAATTTTAGCGATCTACATAACAGGATTTGTTTCCATTTAATTTAATATATTTACAATATTATTCAATTAATATTCATTTAAACTTCATTTACCTTTAATTTTTCAAAAATGCTTTCACAATAAATTTCTTTAGTAAAATATGCTTTCTTTGTAAGTTTTTCTATTTTATCTGTTGTTTATATAATATATGCTTTCTTTGTAAGTTTTTCTATTTTATCTATTATTTATATAACATTTAATAGATTTTAATTCAATAATATTTTAATCATTATTTTAAATTAAAATTATTTACCTACAGTTATTAAATGGAACATTCACCTTGAGTTCTACATTATTATTTAAAGTTTTATTTCTATATTCATCTAACAATATCTATGTAAATGCTTCCTTTTCATTTACTATTTAAAAAATTTATTGTTTACACTAACATCAAAGAGAAAACTTTGTACTTTCCCATACTTTCTATTTTATCTATTATATAAACAACAGATAAAATAGAAAAACTTACAAAGAAAGCATATTTTACTAAAGAAATTTATTGTGAAAGCATTTTTGAAAAATTAAAGGTAAATGAAGTTTAAATGAGTTCTTTTGAAAAAATAATTTATAAAATAATTCTACCAATCTATACCATTTTTAAGAAGACTCAATATGAAAATAATATAAGTATTAACAATTGATTTGAAGCAATTAATTGCTTTGAATCTGCAATTACAATTTGATAATTATGATTTGAAAAATAAAATTCACTATTATTAAACTAAACCATGGATTCCTTCATTAACCATGGATTCTCCAACTGCAGAATTTACATAAATATGCAGTTACATAAATGCGCAGTAATTCATCATCTGTGGATCTGGATTTGTGTATACACAGATTTGATGGTAGTCACTATATGCTTTTGTAAACATTTATTTTTTATTTATCATTATTATTACTTTTCACTGCAAATTAACAATTTTATAAATGTCCTATTTTGTATTTTAGAAAATGGTGAGAATTTTCACACTGAGAGGGAAAGGAGGAGTGGAAAAAATGGATCAATATTGGTTTCCATTTTGGTTTTGGATCTGAGCAAGATTGTATTTTCTTTCTAAGTCACTCAGATTATGAGAGTCGCTATTTCTAGGAGAAGAACAGAATTGCAATTTCTATGCATATAGTATATAGCTTTCAATAGGAATGGAATCAATAGGCCCTGCATTTCTATGCTCCAAAATATTAATGCTATTTCATGTTCATTTATATTTCATGTGAATTTTTATTAAATATAATCTAGCATTAGTTTTGTTTCTATAGATTATTTGTTTTGTCATCATATGCTCTAAACATTTAGAAAAGTATAGCTGGAAGTGATAATCCAGCCAAAAGGGTTAGAAACATGTTATTGCTAAGAAAAAAACTCAATGTGGTGACAAAGTTAGGATGCAGCAAGAGTGCTATGTTGGTGGCCAGGCTAATGAATGTTAACAAGTCAACTATAAGAATTATTAAAAAAGTGAAGAAACAAAGTTAGTGTTGCTAGTGGAACTGTTACTAGTGTTAAATATATGGCACATGATTCCATTATGGAAAAGGTGGAAAAGTCACTTAATATTTAGGATCAAGGACAAAACATAAAAGAGAGTTCCATTTAGTAGTTCAGTGATACATGAAAAAGCACTGAGAATTTACAAACAACTGGAGCAAAGTTTTGGCCAGTCTAAATTTAAAGCTACTAATGAATGGTTTGCATGCTTTCTCCATTATCATAACCTTAATAACATAAAGATAGTTGGAGATATAGTCTTGGCTGACAATAATAATGCAAAGACTTATCCAGAATAATTAAAAAAAATAACTGAAGATAAAGAATACCTGCCTGAACAGGTATTCAATGTAGATGAAACAGGTTTCTATTGGCATACCTAGCAAGACTTACCTCTTCAAAACTGAACATTCAGCACCAAAAGTCAAGGTCGCAAAACAACATGTCATCCTGCTCTCATGTGCTAAGTGTATACACATGCCTTGAAAGATAAAAATATCATCTTTCAGTGTTTTTAGCTTGCAAACAAGAAAACGTGGGTAACAGCTGTTTTGAAACTAAACTGGCTGATCAAGTGCTTCATTCATGATATTGATTTAAATATCATGAACGAAGCATATCTCCTATAAATAGCGACTCTCATAATCTAAGTGACTTAAAAAGAAAACACAATCTCAGATCCAAAACCAAAACTATTCAGAAAAGACTTAGCCTTCAAGGTGCTGTGAATAATGCTCCAGGACATCCAGACGCATTTCAGTTTGCCCAACCAAATGTTGAAGTTGTAATTTTTGCCTCCAAATACTACTTCATTCATGGACCAAGATATTATAGAAACATTCAAGTAATACAATACACATCGCACATTTAACAAAATACTGGAAGCTATTGAAAATGACTCAAGTCTGACAGTTACAGTTTGTTGGAAACAGTTCATCATCACCAACTGCATAACCATCATTAAATTTGCTTGATGAAGTAAAGCAGTCAACTCTAAATGCCTGTTGGTCTAAGATGTGGAAGAAGTGTGTTAATGATTTTGCCCAACAAACTCCTAGAAGTCAAGGAAATAGTGGATGTTGCAAAACATCTGCATGGTAAAGGTTTGGCAGACATAAAGGATGACAACATATAGCAAATGCTGCAGTCAACATGAGGAATTGACTGAAGAGGAATTATTAATTAGATCTAGTGAGGAAGAGGATGATGATGATGATGATGATGATGAAGACAAAGATGAAAAGAGTAAAATAATTTGTTCTAACATAAACAAAGGACTGCCAATGGCAAATAATCTTGCAGAATTTTTTCTTGAAATCGATCCCAACATTGAGCAGAGTTTAAAATTAAAGCAGGGTTTGGAAGATTTGTTAGTTCCATATAAATAAACAGATGTCCTCTTAGGGGACATCTGTTTATTTATATGGAACTAACAAATCTTCCAAACCCTGAGAGTTTCAGAAGAAAATGAAGCAGACATCTCTTCAGAGGTACTTAAAGCAATCATCTGATAGTGGCCCTCACCTGTCCACAGTGCCAATGCCTAGACATCTGTTTCAACCAAATTTATTTAATTTTAATCATTGTTGATGTTATCATTTTTTATGGATTATTCTTATTTAAGTGTTTTTTTGTATTTAAAGAGTATTATACGTAATAAAAAGTATTGCAAATGTGTGACTTTCTTATTGATTCCCCTAACCCTACATTTCTCAAAGAAAGTTAACTTCACTATGGTATATTGCAGGAATATAATCCCTGTGATTGTTGAGAGATTGCTATATATATCTCACTATGTTTAATACTCTAATAATAGTCTTAACAGTGGTTCGACTACCATTATATTTTAGCATCTGGCTTAACAATGATTGGTGTGAACCGAATTTCACTAATACAACTCTGTAACATCACTGTTACAATAACATTGCAATAGTGGAACAAGCCAATGGTTGTCAGAGAGAGAAACAAGAAATTTAAAAATATAATCATACCAGCTATTGAGAAGTGCAAGTGAATGCAACATGACATGATTGTGCCCTGAATTCTGTATAGCCTTTTTTCAATATTATTTTGTGGTATTTCTATGCAATGAGCTTAATCATTTATTCCAAGAGTGATCTGCACTTTAAAATAATATCAAATACATAATCATCATATAAATTTTGGCAACAATGATCCAATTTTCAAAAATTCATTTTATCTCAGTTATGACTATCATTAGCTAGATATTTTATATTAAATATGTTTTGATTCAAAACTTAAATTCTATTGACTACTTCATTAATGAATGATTTTAATTTTATATTAATATAAATGTAAAAGATTGAAAAAATTAAATCTTTAAGTAAATTTGGAATTTTTAGAATCACAATGACAATCACCAACCTGTAAAACCTTCTTTATTTTCTGTATTTACATTTGCATGATGCCTAAGGAGAACACGGGTGGATTCTAAATGGCCTAATGTCACTGCCAACATTAAAGGAGTTCTACCCCTTGGATCTTTGGATTCAATATCATGCTAAAAAATATTTAATGAACAAAACCTGTTAAAAAATAGAGATAACACTATATAATAAATAATAGAAAAAGTATTCTGAAAAACTAGTTTTTGTATCACAAACTATTTAAACACCTGCTATTGATTTATATTTATAATTGGTTTATTTAACTTATCAACATTCAAAACTATCAATTATATTTCTTAACTAATAGCATTCACAATAATTGATATATTATTACATTTATACAGATATATTATTACACCTTGATTATCCAAGCACTTCTAGCAGTTGAGTATTGTTTAATCTCTCTTAATCTAACGTTTTCGATAATTGGTATACCATTTTCAAGCTTATTCTACCATCGAACTGCGTTTCTTGTTCTTAAAACATTCTATTCTAAGATGTAATTTTTCAAATAATTGGTTGTCACGATAATTCCGATAATGTGACGTAATATAAGATATTATTCGTCTTTCCAAACTAAAATTAATGTTTTTTACCGTGTTTACTGTGTATATGGAGACGAGGGGTGTTATCGTCCGTGGTTTGTTAACGTGTCTACCACGTAGTTCCATGACAGGGGAAGGTCTATTGCGGTCCTATCGTTTAACAAGGTTTCTTTCGTCTAGTCTTTATCTCCACAACACTTTCTGTTGTCAGGGCCTGCTGAATGTTTTAAGAACAAGAAACACAGTTCGATGATAGAATAAGCTTGAAAATGGTATACTAATTACCGAAAACATTATCTTAAGAGAGATTAAACGATACTCAACTGCTAGAAGTGCTTGGATAATCAAAATAAGTAATACAAATATGAGAATAAGCAATATGTCTAATGATTTATTTACATTTACATTATACGTAATAATTATTACATATATTATTACATTTTTACTCATACAATATTTAAACTTATTAACATTATGTCAATGTTGTATGTTTTATAATAATGAAAATCAGAAAATTAAGATTTAGAAAATCATTTTTATGTAAAACTTAATGAAAAAAAATCATAAATTTAGGAAAAAAAATTAAAATTAAATTACAGTTTCCTGAAATTAATTAAAGATAAAAAAATAAAAAATAAAAATAACTATTATTAAAATTCTCCCTCGACAGTGTCTCTACCTTGTCACGATGAGGGAGCTTGCATATTCCAATGATTCTGAGAGCTATGCTAAGGTCTCCCATCCCAGACAGATTGAAGGAAAGGGACCAGACAAAGAAAGCGCCACTACCCAAACTAAAGTGTAAGGTATCGTGCTGAGAGTTGAATGGCACTGGGGTAATAAAAGATGCAATGTTCTGAACAATCCCTTCAAGGCACCAGGCGAAACCTTATCGTATTTAGCCTTCCACTCATATTGGAGGATAACCGGGTAGTGACTCCTTCATGTTTCCTCCAGTATGTTCTTGTCTCATGGGTGACAAAAACATTTCTTCTTAGGGGACTGCTTCTCCTCCCCACCGCAGGGTTGGCGATTCTGGTACTTTATATAACTATTACTTATAACATCCTCGAAATATCATAACAGTTAAGTGTCATATTTAGCCACTGTAATTATTGCTATTCAAGACATACACTCATATAAATAACAATCTGATAATTAATACAAAAATATTGAAATTAAATATAAAATATAATAATTTGTGCCTAAAATTAAAAAAATAAAAATAAAATTTAATGTTTTTATGAATAGTTAGTGTCCAGATCTATACATTTTGATGAAAATTATATGTAAGCATATTAAATGATTTTAAATTATTTTACTACAGGCAATCCTTAACTTCTGAGGGGAATTGACTCAAACCTCATTGTTGTAAATTATTGTAAGTTGAAAATGTGCAAAATTTATGGACTGCCCACACCAATATTTATTATTATACTTATATGGATAAATAATTATAATAATATATTTATTATTATTATATGGATTGCCCACACTGATATTTATTTTACTTTATTATAATAAACATAGAATACAAGAACAAATCAAAAGGATGCTTTTTAAGAAATATTTGTGAAGCATTTTGATATTTTTGTATTATTAAATTAATACATTTATCTTTCCAATCATTCATTTCAGAAATTTGCTGATAATGCAACTTTTAGTAACCTTAAGAACCCTATATCAAATTTAAAACGACGTAAAAAAAGCTCTTTAGGCAAGGCAAAAAACTTTTTAATCAACTGTAACGTTTTTGGGCTAATCTATAAAGATGTTCTATAAAGAATTAGAATTGTAAAAATCAGTTAATTTAGATAACGTTTGTACTGAGGATGGGCTATGATCTAGCTCAAAAACATTATAGTTGATTAAAAAGTTTTTTGCCTTGCCTAAAGAGCTTTTTATGTCGTTTTAAATTACACACAGCAAGAGCTAGTCGTACATTACCCTATATCAAATTAACTACTGCACATTTCTGTAATTCTCTTCAATTAATTTTGCTAAAATTAATTGAAAATAATTTTGCTAAAATTAATTGAAGAGCTACAATAAAATTAGTTTTATTTATTTCAGATTTATTTAATATTAGTTTTTGCCTAATTCAACTTTAATTAATATTGGTTTGGCATAGTGAAAACAATGATTTTGGAATGATTTAATAAGTTGGCTATAAATAAAATAGCAATGAATTTCTAGAATGTTATAAGCAGAATCCAATTTCAGTCAAAACTAGTTTTGCCTAAAATTGGATTCTGCTTAAATTGGAAGGAAGCTAAAGTCATAGCACTTAAGCAAGGAATATTTAAACTTTATTTTGATACCAAATTAAAGTTTAAATATTCCTTGCTTAAGTGCTATGAATGTTTTCCTGTTTATGTGAAGCAAGAGGTAGTTTATAAGATTGTATAGCTAAAGTCATAAAAACATGCAATATAAAATCAGAAAGTCTTGCATATGAAACAATAGAGATATTGAGAAGATGAATGAAGTAGGACAACATTATCAATGAACAAACTGGCAGAAAATGTGTTGAAAGAATGGCACCTAGCAGTAAAAGAAGATCTTTGAACTTTAAAGCACTAAATAAAACTTAAGAATCCCTAAAAATGGAAACATAGCAGATTAAATTATTCAATGTTTTCAATATCTGCAACTGAATTTTAGTTCATTATTTTAAAAAAATGTTTACCATATACAATATATATGAATAATTAAGCATAAATCAGCATTCTACCACTTTTTAGTAACCATAATAATGTGTAATGTGCGATCTGCAAATTATTTTTGGTTTAAATTTGCAAAATTCTTTTTGTTTTTTATTTTTTATTCTTTTACATTTAATATTATTATCCATAATTTATAATTTGAAACATTTATTCTAGAATAGTTAAATGTTCTTTATAAAATACATTAATTAATAGTTCTTGATGTTCTGAAGAGAGTACAGAAGTACCAAAACTTACATTATATTTGAATAAAATACATTTTTGTTTTTATGAAAACAACCTGTTGCTGCTCAATTAAGTACTAGTTTATAAAATAAGGATCAGGAAATTTTCTAATTTAAGTTTAATTTGGCAAATCATTATGATTTTATTTATTATTTCAAATATTCTTAAATTTATCTATAACAGTAAAAAATTTTAATTCAATTATTATTTACAAAAATAAATGAAACTTTTTAGGAGTAAAATTGAAAAACTTCAGTAATAGCTATTTAAGATAAATTAATTGTAGATTTTATTACAATATTACAATAATTATTTTATTGTAAACAAAAGGCATTAAAGAATTCACTTATTTAAAAGAAAACATTGATTACATTTAGCTTTTACCAACAAAATAATGTCATAGCAAATTTATATATGGTAGAAATATATGTTGATAATTATATTAGATACAGACCAGTGGAGAATGATCGAAAACATTCTTTTGTGAAATAAAGGTTTTATTTCTGCTTAGTGCTTAAGTTTTCTTCTTTACTCTGATTAGTTGCAGAATGTCTACAGCCTTGTTATATTAGAGGTATCTGGAATAATTTGTTCTAAACAATTAAATAGGTTTTATTAAAAGTTTCTGAAACTAGATGAAAGTTTCTGTAATTAGATGAAAAAGGTCTGCTGGTAGCATAAAACAATTAATAAAATTTTCAAATTTTAATTGTATTAATATAATATCAGTGATATACAGAGCAGTGCATTTTGATATGAAAAAAAAAAACTGAAAAAATATCATTAAAAAAAATCAATCAATCATATTGTTAAATCAATAATAAAATATCCATATTTCTTTTAAGACTGTTGGTATCTCTATCTGCAAGTTGTGTATTTTGCTTTAAGGCTGTAGGTTGTATTGATATTAATAACTTGGTTGAAAAAAATCTGAATAAAAAAAAACTTTTTCATGAAACAATTTTAAGATTCAGTAAAAAGCAAAAATTTATTAAAATATGAACTGGAGATTATAATTATTATGTAGAGTAAGATATAATAATTGATTAAAAAAAAATTATAGTAGTTTAATTGATCTTTGATGAAATAGTTTCTTTGTAAAAGGAAAAATTATATTCATAATGCAGATACAAATTAGCAAGTTCATTAATATGAATATTCATAAAATATTCCCTCTGTATCGAAATGATTGTCCCATTTTAAAAAATAATATTTAATACCTACTCTTATCATTAATTTCAAAAAATAAGCATAGTTTATTAAGTATAATAAGCATTTATTTAACTTTTTTATAATTAACCAGTGCATGTGGCATTAAATATTAAATGTTTTTTAATTTTTGCCTCAACATTAGCAGCTTCTCCTGTCATAGCAGCGTTTGGCTAGTTGCCATATCTTAGAAACAGTTTTGGCCAACACATCATGATTTTGATGATAGCTGCTATAATACCATACTTAGGTCTTCCATTTTTAAAGTTTCTCAATAGTTCCTGTAGAATCGCATTTCTTTCTTCAGATATCAAATTGTGTTTCTTCCCCATAGCTATAGAAAAAAGAAAGAAAATAACTCGACATATAGTATCAAAATTCTATTTTATAGAAGGTAACATATTAAAAACCACTTTCCCCAGCCTCTATCTCCTTAATCCAATGCAAATTTATAAATCAGATAATCATTTTGATATGGAGTAATATATTTTTAAATTAATATATTTTAAAATAACATTATACTTATACAGTAGAAATTCAATTATCCATCACTTCCAGGTTGTGGATTAACCCAGTTAATCCATAGCTTGGAAGTGATGTTGAATTATAAAAAAAAATTTGAAAAATTTTTAAATGCCCCATATTCATTTCATTTATCATATCTTAGATAATTGGTAATTAAAATTAGAATCAAATTAAAATTACAAATGTTGCAATAAGTGCTTGCTCTGTTTCCTTTTTTAATATATGAAGACTGTATAATTAACTGAATACAGGTAGTTCTTGCCTTTATAAACTAATTCACCTCTGGAGCAAACTCATTAAGCAAGAACTCATAATCTAAGAATCAATTTCCCATAGACATAATGTTAAAACCTGGAATTTTATTATCAACAAGAAAATTTGATAATAAAATTAATTAAGGTCAACAAACTCAATAATACATGATTAAACAATGATTTATCTAAATAAATAAAATATAGCCTTTAAAATCAAGCAAATTATTATAATAAAGAAATTATTCATGTCATATTAATGTTAAAGAATTTTTATTCTTCATTATTATTGACAGATAAGTAAATGAGCTTTAATGCATATGACCTACTATCTTAAGTACAATCCAGGAAGAGATTTTGTTTACTTAATATGCCAATAAAACTAGAGAACATACAACATCTATTCAGCTCCTAAGACCATGGTGGCGCACCTATGGCATGCATGCCAGGAATGGCACGTAGAACAATTTTGCTGGCACGTGGCACACACATATATATATATATAGATGGTCAAGCAAATTGGGACAGAAAATTCGCGTCGTGACCATATAACTCTTGAGTCACTTCTATTCTACTTGCAGTTGTGCGTATGCCGTTGTGGTATTAGATAGACTTAATCATTTTTGCTTCTATATGTAACTTGACTGAAAATCTGTTAATTGTATTTCATGTTTGTCCAACTTTAACCAGTCAAATATTAAATTCAGGCTATCTGCACCCATTATATCAGGATACACAGATAAATTTATGTAGTTTCTGCAAATTGTCTAAACTGAGTGAATCTTGATGAAAACTCACTGATTGTTAATAACTTCTGAAAATTCTGTAGTTACTTTAATTCCATCCGGTTTTTCATGAAAGTTTAAATCTGTGAAGAATTTTTCAAATATTTGAAGCTTTTGGAAATGCCTGAATTAGATCAAACATGTCAATGAAAGTCTTATTGACACCTTAACATTTAATTTATTCAAATTTAGGCATAAGTCTGCTGAAAGCATTAATTTTGAGGTCCATTCAAAATATATATGTACAGTGATACCTCGGATCACGAACGTCTCGGTTCACAAACAAATCGGTCTATGAACACCATTTGTGAACAAATTTTGCTTCGCTTTACGAATGATGCTTCGGTTCACGAACACACACGCAAGGAATGCATGGAGCGCACGTGAAAAGCAGCACACAAAACCCTGAGTGCAGCCTCACCCCCAGCAGCAATCCAGTTCGCCCAGCTCATATGGGTACAGCAAAGTTACAGCAAGTGTTGATATTTTAATTTTTTTCTTTACTTAATTAAATTTATCCCTTATTATGGCTCCCAAAAAAGTTAAAAGTGTTAGTGAAGGTGGTGTTAAATATGCTTTCTTCTAATATTACTGTTATATTTATTTCCTTTCTGCATTATTTCCACGCATAAAGCCATAACATGTTAAAAATTTTTCTAGGAAAAAAACGTATTATTTGGATTTACATTAATTGCAATGGGAAAAATTGATTCGGATTACGAACTTTTCGGATCATGAACAGAGTCAAGGAACAGATTGTGTTCGTGAACCGAGGTATCACTATATATATATATATATTCCTATGACAAACTATCTGGCATGTTAGTATATTAAGAAATATAACTTTTTAAATTTTTGGCACGCCAACAGAAAAAGGTTCGCCACCCCCATCCTAGGAGATGTGGATCCCACATTGGCTCAGGGCCTATGAGGCCTATAAGGCTCATGCCGATAATGTGGTGGTGCAATATAAAAATATTCTACCTTTTTGATCACCTAATATCAATGATGTTCACAAAATCAAAAATTAATTTGTAAAAAAAAGAAATGAGGTAAATACAGGATGGCCTACTGTAATGTAATAATATATTTTCCCTTAATTTGAGTTTGTTTGATCATAAATAATAATATTTTTTTTACAAATGTGCATTTATTATTAGTTAAATGTGCTTTGTTATCCTTAATAATGTTTAATTATATGTATAATTAAATACATTTGCAAATTTCTATAGATAAAAGAAAATGAATGAAATAATGTTTGAAATTGTTCTATAATTATAGTTTAGTTATGCAAATATTATTGCATTTTCTTTGAAATGCCTATAAGTTTAAAGAAAATCTAAAATTTTGATGATCTAATAGTTTATTTGTAATTAATTACTTGAAGTAAAAAGATTAATTAATATAATTTATCTAAATTTAATTGATAGAATTATATAGAATTTCTAATTAGAATAGCCTAGAAATTTCCAGGTGATTTTTATTTCGATATCATTCTCCAACTTGCTCTCTATATGCTGCAAACTAAAATAATGCCCCTGTAAAATACTGGGATTGAGTCATATTACCTTATTGATTGTCAAGAATTCTGTCTCTAGCTGCCATCAGATTTTGTTTTGATATACTGACTTGTGAGTGGTTATTGAAATAATCAATAGAAAATCAATTATTATTTATATATGTTGAATGTATATTGATAAAAATAGATAAGAAAAATCATTTATAATACAGTGGTACTAATAATTTTCTTTTGTAGCCATTAAATTTTCTTGTTATCTTTAATAATTTAGAAATAATAATAAAACTTAGTGGAATCAAGATATATTTTATATTTTTATGTTAGAAGGAATAAATATTTTTTTTATAAAAGGTATTTTTGATATCCTTTATTCGAAAAAAACTTGTTATAATTTTGCTTTGTCAAAGAAAAGATTATTATTATCCATACCCCAGACTGAAAACGTAACATCACTTACGTGTGAATCATTAAAACATTCATAATAATTTCATTATTATGAATTACTGAATTCTATTGAAAAACCTATTATACTAATGCATATGTGGCTGAGATTTTAAATTAATTACTACTAAATTAAAATCTCAGCCACCTATGCCATTTTTGGCATTGAAAATACTTTTGCAATGAATTAATTTTTATTTGATTTATGCAAGTCTGTTTAGTTGCAGTAAATTTCTATGTTCTATATTTCATTTCAGTTTATGAATGCTATTAAACATGTCATCTCAAGTCTGGAGTTCAAAAACTTAAAGAAAGGCAAAAATATAATGAGATTGAGTTTCAATGGACCTATAATTTTTTCTCTTCTATTGAAATTGTTTAATATAGCTCAATAAAGATTATCTGGAAAAATAAAAGAAAAATTAAAATAAATGAATCTCTTTATTCAAAAAGCAAAACTTGAATAAATTAGATCACTGAACCTTTTTGTAGCTTATTTTATTTCTTATAGAATAAAAATTTATTATCTTTGCAAGGATTTTATAATGACCATGTATAGTTATAATATATTATAATAGATATTATATATTGCCTGACAAGTGTTTAGACCAAAAATTCTCAAACTTTTTTGGAAAAGGGTCATATAGACAATTTTCTAATAAATGACAGGATGGATTAGAACAACTGAGAATTTTTGTAATTAGATGAGAATTTGCTTTCTAAAATGTTATTGGTGAATTGGAATTAATTGTGAACAGTCCACTTTATTTTGTCAGGATCCTATAACAAATGGCTGAAAAAATAGTTTGAAATAATACTGTATTTTCTAATAAGGCTGGTGTGTGAGACAGATCCAGGATAAGAGAATTGACTCAGAGATCAACATAATAAACAAAATTAACATATTTATTAAAATATCAAGAAAATAAAAATATGATACAACAAAAGGATAAATACAATTAACATTATTAGCTCTAAAAGTAAATGAGCTATATACAAAATAAGAAGAGAGCTACAATTTTAATCAATTGAACAGAACTACACAAACTTCTTTTGAAGAGGAGAGAGAGAGCTATTTGATCTTGGATTATATAGACATACCTGGGAGAGAAAGATGTCTATTCTTCTATTTTCTTTCTTTCATTCATATTTCTTCTTAAATTTTGTTAATTTTTCTTCTTAAATATAGCGTTTTTAAGACAAATGCCATCTTCATTCCTTCATTCTCATCGGATGCTGCTGACAAGAAGGAACATGGTTTCTCCTTCTCTTATATTTTCAAATGTCAAATAACCTCTCTGTTGAATACTTGTTGTTTGCCCAATGATACAAAACCAATTGTCTTGACTTATCTCCCCCAATATAAACATCCTCTTGTTATATCATTTCTATACTCTGGATTTATTTGTCCTATTGATGAAAAATGATCTACCTCTATTTTCCTTTTTTTGTGTTCATACCATCCTTGTTTATTTTATTAGAGGACAAAATCTCTGTATGGGAAGCTTTAATTGGTTCTCACAATTCAATGAAACCAATACTTGTACTTTCTCTCTCTGACTCTCAAAAAGTTATTATGTATTCATTAGTACATAAGTTTTGTTTGATAGTATTTTATCCTAAAGTAAGTTACAGTATAAATAGCTCTTGCTATAATTAACTTGAACACAGTAAAAAGCTCTAGTTGCAAGGCACAAACACTTTTTATTAATCTAAAACATTTTCGGACTAGGTTATAGTCCAACATCAGTAGAAACGTTATTTAACTTAACTTCTTAACTTGAAGTTAAGTAACATTTCTACTGAAGTTGGACTATAACCCTAGTCCGAAAATGTTTTAGATTAATAAAAAGTGTTTGTGCCTTGCAACTAGAGCTTTTTACTGTGTTCAAGTCCTAAAGTAAGTTTAATGCATATTAATTTAAATCATTCTCCACTATAATTTGTATTTAATCCTCTTATAATTACATGAAATATTTGTATATTCATTAGTGTTTAAGATTTATTTCTTACTAAATTCTTTCTCCAAGTAAATTTAAATTTACTTTAATCTATTACTTTTGTAATTTGTATTTAATCTCATTAAATATTACAATGGGATATTTTATATCTGATCAAATTATAAAATCTATTGTTTTATAAATAAGTTTATTTGCTGGAACTATATGTAACTAAAGTCCTAAGTTATAATGAGTTATATGAGCTATATTGTCCAAAGAAACTATATGCTATATTTGAAAATCTTTGTTAAATAGTAAGCCAGTTTCAAAATTTCAGTTTCACTAATTTATAGAAGATATAAGCAAAAATTAAATTTTCTTGTTATTTTTTATTCTTTTTAATTAGACATTGTTAATTAACTTGTTGACAATAAAGACATTATCTGGAATGGCACTACTTTTGCTTCAATATTTGGACATTCAGGTCCTCACTATATGGGCTTTGCAAAGTTTTCCTTTAATTATTATTATGCTATTCTAACCAATCTTACCTTGCCTTCTAAACAAAATTCAATATATAACAAAAAAAATGTAGCAAAAATCTTAGAGAATTTTAACATATTAATTTGTCAGGCTATCAAAAAGAATTATGGTCCCAAGATTAAAGATATAGACAGATTTATTAAATTTCTGAAATGAAAATCAGGATATCACAGTTGAAAAAATAATAGACTCTTGTTTTATAAAGCTTGTTGTTTTCTTCTTCCAGAATACTCTTGATTTGCTGAAACATAATGTCCTACGATGTATTATTTTTATGTTTGTAAATTATGTCCTACGACACTGATTAGATTCGTAGGGATAATATTAAGTTGATTTCAATTTTAAGGTTTTCTAGTTAATTTAATTTTATAGATTTTGATTTTATTAGTATATTCGGATTTTACTGTATTAATTTGTATGTAATTGTTGATGTTATTATGAACTACATGATGCGAACCCGATACCAATTTCAAAATAATCTAACTAACGGACAAACACTATAATATGAACACGATGCGAACTTCTAAAAAGTAACCAATCGAAAAACTCCGAGATACGAACCAATTTTGTAACTAAATACAAACTAATTTACAAACCCTAACACTACAGGAAAAGCAATTCTAACAAAATCTAGTCAATGGACAAAACCCGAGATACGAACAGGATACAATCTTCTAAATAAAACTAACAAAACGATAAATCCAATCTACAAATACGATACCAATTTCTAATTAAAATCTGACCAAAAGACCAATCCAATCCAGATATCCAGCTGCCGTATACAGCATACAGCATAGCTAGGGCGGTTGTGATGCTAAAAGACGAAAAAAGTACATTCATTTCTGAATTTTCTTCTCTTTCAGCCAACAAAAGTTTCCAACCAAATTCACTAGATGAAGTGATTATTGCATCCATATCTCTAGATTTTTAAAAATATGAATTTCTCAATTAGAAAGATTGTATTTTAAATCCCGGCAGTGGGAAAGTGCGGAATTCTGCTCTCATATGCAAAAAACAAATCTGATAGTAAAGAATTTTTTTAAAAAATTGAAAAAATTAGAATTTTTTAAAATTGCTAGGTCCTTCCTGATGAACGCATAAAAGTTTGCAATGTATCAAAAAGAGCCGAGGGAAAAAAATTGGGTGGGGATCTCGTGGTTTCAGATTCTGCTCTTCCCCTCTGCTAAAAAAAATTTGTTTGATAATCGTTTCTAAAAATGATTTATCGTTTGACGGCGCTGTAGTCACTAGTTTCGCGTCGCTTCGCTGTATGTATAAATAAATAATTAAATTGTTAATCATATTTGCAAAAAAACTTTATAAATTTCTTCATTCTTAGATACTTAAATAAATTCTTCCTCTAATTCTATATTTTTATTTAAGTGGTTTATTAAGTTTTAAATAATGATAAAGTTGTTCCGGCGCGAAATAGTTTAACAAATAATACAATTACGAAATAAATGTTTTTTTGCATATTTTACACCCCTTTCCAATCATAGAGATTACTAAGGGGCGAGGCCAGTTCCAATCACGGGCTGCACCCACACCTGTGGAGGGGGGCCGGTTGGTGAAGGTCGGAGATTACCGGGCCGGATCCAGTAAACCGAAAAAATCCGGGACCAGACCCGGGTCCTACAGTGTACGTACCGGACACGCTAACACGTTACCACTCGGCCAACCGACAGCCCGAAATAAATGTTAGAAGATAAAATAATAAACAATGCTTGAAGAAATAAATATTATGCTGTAGCCGGAAATGACGTACGTACGTCACAAAATCTGACCTCAGTATCAGAATACAGTATACAGTGGTACCTTGGTTAACGACGGCCTCGGATAACGACGTACTTGTTTAACGACGAGTGGTTGTAAGAAAGAAATGTCTTCATTAACGACGCAGGCTTTGGTTAACGATTCGATTATGTGAACTTCAACAAAATAGAGCTCTGTAAAACACCTCGTCATCGCATCACCTGATTCATTAGCTCAGTTGTTAATCGTTATTTTTTTTATCACAATTAATTCAGATTCGACATTATCATTATTAAAATTAATAAAATTATAATCATATAAAAATATACTTAACTAAATGATAATTAACATATTGTAATAAAACTATAATCATATAAAAATATATTTAAGTAAATGATAATTAACATTTAGTAATGAAAACAAATTATTTAATTAATTAAAAATAGACAAATTAACATATAGTAATGAAAACAAATTAATTAATTAAAAATAGACGGAATATAGTAATGAAAACAAATTATTTAATTAATTAAAAATAGACGTTCAGCGAACAGATAGTAATGAAATCAAATTATTTAATTAATTAAAAATAGACATGGAACTTCACTAGTTTTTAGTTTCTTAAAGATGATTTCTAGACAATTATTATTACACGACGCTCTTCCGATCTAATTAATTAAAAATAGACGTGCAACAGTTTATGAAAACAAATTATTTAATTAATTAAAAATATATGTGCAACAGTTCACTGAAAACAAATTATTTAATTAATTAAAATAGACATGCAATAGTTCACTAGTTTTTAGTTTCTTAAAGATGATTTCTAGACGATTATTATTTTAAATTATGTAAACAAATTATTTAATTAATTAAAAATAGACATGCATCAGTTCATTAGCTTTAGTTTCTTAAAGATGATTTCTAGACGATTATTATTTTAAATTCTGGTTTCTTAAAGATGATTTCTAGACGATTATTATTTTAAATTCTGCTAAAAAATCTGATTCTACTGTTTGTTTGTTATATATACACCCGCAAGTGGGGTGACGTCGCAGTTTCAGATTCCATTAGAAGAAAAAAAAACGTCTATCCGAAATCCTACAGTTCATATAGAGCTCTAAACAATGTTATAATATGAATGATACCTTTCTCGAACTCATTAAATTTTGAACGCCATTATTTTACAAACTGGTTCATATTGCGTAATGTAAACAGGTTATTACTATCGCAGGATTGCAACCATGCTAAATAAAACGGCATTGACCATTTTAACGAATGGGTTGAGTTATTATCTACATGATTTAGGGTCGTTGCCTGATTTAATACAAAAGTACTCTGAAAGTTTACCCTAGAAAAGTTGTCAGCTAATGTTATAGCCTTTAAATCAATCACACCGAAGATAGAAATATAGCTTAGTTTTTCCTAGTAATCAACGTTGTTTAGTGGCAATTAAAAAGAGATTTATTACTTGAAATATTTATAATATAATTATTTTTTAAATCTGATAATTGTTTTTCAAATATTTATTTCATCTAACATCAAAATAATAATTTATTTTTTTTTTTTCATTTATCTTCCGATCTATATAATTGGGAAATGCACAGTGGAATAATGATGTGGTAAATGCTTAATGTTGAAGAAAGGAGCATATCTAGGAATGTTAAGTAGTTGTAAACATTAAGTTCAAAATATGATAAAAAAACTGCTTAACATGTTTAAATTTCAAACTGAAACAAAAAAGCACTTTTAGCAGTAAAGGTTCTCACCAAAAATTTATTAAAAGCAAAAACGTTTTCGATATCATAGATACCATCTTCGGTATGAT
Organism: Olivierus martensii; assembly: GCA_000484575.1. Lineage (NCBI taxonomy): Eukaryota > Metazoa > Arthropoda > Arachnida > Scorpiones > Buthidae > Olivierus > Olivierus martensii. The sequence continues at coordinate 5,241 of AYEL01091660.1, read as the reverse complement.
ATCAAAAACGTTTTTGCTTTTAATAAATTTTTGGCGAGAACCTTTACTGCTAAAAGTGCTTTTTTGTTTCAGTTTAAAGTTGTAAACATTGTTGTAAATGATAATTATTAATGAAAAATTTATGAACAAAAAGACTATCTAAAACCTATGTACATAATTATTAAGTACAAAATATTTACTATAAAAGTTTTATGAACTAAATGTTTACCTTATCACTTTCTTGTACCATACAAAGTTTTTCACCAGTACATGGATTATAAACAGGAAATGTTTTGCCTGTTACAGAATCATGCCATTCATTATTGATGAAAATCTAAAAAGGATCAATTTTACCAAAATAATAATCAATTATGCAATCATTTGAAGTTTTAGTAACTTTTTATATTAAAAAATATAAAGCATATTAATTATACAACTAATTATTTTAGTAATTATAAGCTTAAAGTTATTAAAATTTTAATATAAATACCTTGGTATATTTAATTTCTGGGTTTCGCATGATTTTAAAAGATTGATCTAGCAAAAATAACTAAAATGTCTAATTCGTTATCAGAATGGTCAAAGGCTGGAAATTTCTATCACTTGGTTATGTCCTAATAGAAAATCAATTATTTATCAGTGTGCTATTAAGATAAATAAAAATTATCATATTTATGTAATATCATATCAATATTCAAATCAATTCTTTATCTATAGACTTAAAAATAAATCCAAATGCTAAATTTAAAATAAATTTTATTACGGTGAAAATATCCAAATAAATTCATTGGTATAATGAAAATTTTAAACTTTTTATTGCAAAAATTACATGAAACAGCGTTTCTCAACTAGTACTCCGCCTATGTTAACAAGTCAACAAAATACTCCGCCCACGTTATGTCAGAAAAAAATTGCATATACAGTACAGTAGTATATTATATATAGTGCATATAAAAATCGATTGTAAATTATAGTTACATAATCCATAGTGCCAAAATAGGGAACACCAAATTACAATTAAACGATTGAAAATAGCTTCAGCCCGAAACGATTAAAGTTTATAAATCGTTTGACCTGTACCTGTCACCACTTTTTTCAATGATTTACAGTAACTTTTTGATTTTAAAGGCATAAACTTTTGTTAGAAATTTTATACCCTATATAAATTTAATCAATTTTCGGCGATGTTACACTTATTGAGAATTTTTAACTTTCGAATACGCCCAATTTCTATTATTTTGCATATTTCATATCGATTAAGTGAGGATTATTAGCTTTGCACATGGTTTAATATACTTATTATTGATTTTAAATTGGCACTATTTTTCTAAGCGGATGAATCCAATGAGGCTAGATGGATTACGTCACATGGCATTCACTGATAGGTAGTCATATGCAGTGCCGGATCTAGTTAGTGTTTTCATCTATTGTTTATTTTCCGATAAAGAATCTGTCCAATGTCGATTGCTTTTATCTCTTCAGGATTTTTCGGAAGTGATTAATATAGTATTGTCGTGGTAGAAATCCCCAAGCCTATTTTTTTTGTCAACAGATGACGCCACACTCCATTCAGGTTGAATACTATGTGGCGGAGCAAAACAAGCCCCTCCACAGGCAGCCGGATTGTGGAGGGCGAGGATCGACGGGCCGGGCCCGGACCCCATGATAAATATTTTCAAGGATCCCCAAGCCTATTGACCTCAACCTGGTATGGGTGCCATTCTAACATCAAAATATTGTAAAATCTCTCTCTTACCTTCTTTAATAAATCTTTGATTTGTTTTGTCTCCAAGTTCATTTTTATCGGGAAAACTATTGTTCTCATCCTTACCCATAAGTCCACGAACGCGCAAGGCCTAAGCATGTCATTCCGTCAGGTTAGTTAAGCCGCTATCACAGATTACTAATATAGATGGGCAGTGCCGGATTTAGTACGGGGCTCGATTGGAATATTTCTCGCGGGGCCCCTCAAAATATGGCTTATACGTATAAATAAAATAAGTAGCATTTATAAATAAAGATCCATTTTCGTCGGATGGATTGGCTATGTGGAAACGCTTCGGCTTTCCACTCTGGACCCAGGTTCCCATCCCTTGAAAATATTTATCATGGGGTCCGGGCCCGGCCCGTCGATCCTCATCCTCCACAATCCGCTGACCCCTCCACACGGGTGGGCAGCCTGTGGATGTTTCGCCCCGCCACTTAACGCCACTTTCCATTCAGGTAGATTATTATCTGTTGACAAAAAACCTCACTCAAAAAATAGAGATAGGGCTCAATGTAAAAAGATAATTGAGTGTGTGGACGTTTTCGGTGTAATTGTAATCTTCCGTAACTTCCTTTATTATATCGTATCATTTATACGTTCCACGAATATTGAAAAACGATACATATGTTTTAAAATATGTTTTCTTAATACGATATTTAATTACATAAACTTTGACAAACACGGGGCCCCCTCAAGCGCGGGGCCCGATTGGGTGCAATCGACTTAAATCCGGCACTGTAGATGGGACACTTAGCTAAAAACACAAAATTTCAGTAGTAACAGCGCCTCTCAGTTAGTTGATTTAGTGTATTTTTTCTTGAATGTAACAGTTTTATAATTTTTCAAGTGATTTAGTGTATTTTTTCTTGAATGTAACAGTTTTATAATTTTTCAAGTAATACAGATGGGACACTTAGCTAAAAACAAGGAAATTTCAGTACCCAGCGCCTCTCAGAGGGGTCAAGGAAATTTCAGTACCACAGCGCCTCCTCAGTTAGGTATTTAGTGTTTTTCTTGAATAAAAATTTTATAATTTTTCAAGACATTGACTAGTATTAATATTTCCAAAATCATTTAAAAAAATAATAGTTTGTTATTTTAAAATATAGAATTATATTGAATAATAATATTACGTAGTAGTCTGTTTCCCACAAGCAGCTTTGGTTTCTAGTAGTGATGAGCTTAACCTAACACGGGGCCCCCTCAAGCGCGGGGCCCGATTGGGTGCAATCGACTTAAATCCGGCACTGGTCATATGTGACTCGAAAACAAGTTCGAAAATAAATTGTTATGCAATCGCAATATAACTTCAAATTTTATAGTGAAAGTCTAATTTTACAAAATTGAAAGCTTGATTTTTAATTAAATAAGAGTGAATGAAATTTATTAAATACGATAATAATTAATTAATTTCTACGTGTTTTCAGAAAATATGCATGGATTTATGTACCACCGATAAAAATATTAATTTTGACAGTGTAATTAAAAGTATTTGAGAATAATTTACTAAAATGTTTGACAAATAGCAATAATTATAAAGCTTTATATAATATAGTATTTTCGATTATTTTTAAATGAAAGCACTGTTAGTAATATCAGGGTCCTTAAATACTGGTCTGTGCACGCTATTGTGAAAGTTGTACCATGGTCTATAAGAAGTTGTAGTGAAATGAGTTCATAGAACTCCGGCTTATCCGGTTTTTTTGTTATCTGGCCTGCCCTTCCGCCGTATTAGGCTGGATACTCGGGGAGTGTACTATATAATCTATATTAAGTTGTAGTGAAATGAGTTCATAGAACTCCGGCTTATCCGGTTTTTTTGTTATCTGGCCTACCCTTCCGCCATATTAGGCTGGATACTCGGGGAGTGTACTGTATAATCTATATAGCCTTAGCATTAATAGCTTTCTTTGAATTTTTTGACATTCTGATAAAAATACTCAACACTTTGACAATAAATTATGAATATATTAGCAATCATAACTATAAGATTATCCATTTAATAATTATTATGAGTTAGACCAGTACAGGAAAGTCCAACTCTGATTGTTTTTTATTCTCTTTTTAATAATGTTTAATATTTTCAATTTTTTTTTTCAAGAAGTTTTCATTCCATATATGAGATTTTCTAAAAATAAATTTAGCAATCATAACTATAAGATTATCCATTTAATAATTATTATGAGTTAGACCAGTACATTGTTTGTACCAGTACTGATTGTTTTTTATTCTCTTTTTAATAATGTTTAATATTTTCAATTTTTTTTTTTCAAGAAGTTTTCATTCCATATATGAGATTTTCCAAAAATACATTTTTTTATTTATTTATTTATAATAAGATTCCAAAATAATGGCTATCTTTGAATATTGCTTGGTCTTCTGTATCAAACAAGTCATAAGTGGAGAAAATCAGATCACTGATAGATGTGTCGAGAATCTTTTATCAATTCTTTTACTGATTTTTCAAATTTTGAAATGGGGGCTCAGTTTATACACAGATTGGCTTATACATAGTATATATATGGTAATAATTATCATTATATGCCTGCTTACAATGCTTGTTTAATTTTTTATTTTGATAAATTATTTGATATTTTAAATAATTATCATTATATGCCTGCTTACAATGCTTGTTTAATTTTTTATTTTGATAAATTAATGTGGTATTTTTAAATCTAAATTATTGTTTTATATAATATAATACTCAAGAATGAATAAAAAATGCAGCATAATTAATTTTGCATTTAATTCTTAATTTATTCTTGATTTATAGCATTTATATAACTTAATTAATTTTCACTAATATTTTTATTATATTTTTCAGCAATACAATATAGATATTTCTGATGATGAACAACCATTACTAATTTGTCTTAAAAAACAAAGCTCTAACAGAAGTAAAGATGAAAATCGTCCAGTTTATTTAATTCCAGAATTTTGCTATATGACAGGTTTTTCTTTTGTTTAATATAATAGAATATTGATTATTCAAAGTAATGATACACACTGTTTAGAAAATCAGTTTATTTAAATAATTGGTAAAAAAAATTTAAATAAAAAGAGCATTCCTGAGTTGTACAAGAATTGATGCAAATTCAAGTTTACATGAAATCTTCTAAAAATATATACAGGTAGGCCTCGATTAGTGCGAGTTCGAATAATGCAATTTCGATTAGTGTGATTTATAAAATTAATACCATTTTTCACTTAGTGCAAGCAAATATTCGATTAATGCAAGTTGTAAGCATAGATCAGTCTTACTAACAAAGCTCTGCCTTCTTTTATGATGTCAATTAACAAATTACGTTAATTTTCGGTTAGTAAAACCAGACGAGGAGCAGTCCAAGAACAGTCATTTGGCTTTGAAGGGGTGAAAAATCAGAAAGATGGGCGTTTTGCCGTTAACTGTTTAACATAACTGTACTATTATTCAGCTTTGCTATCATATACATACAGTATAGTACAGAATTTTCTCTTTTAAAAAGTATCGAAAT